>CAUYON010059487.1:0-33909 GCA_963573935.1 Arctocebus calabarensis | reverse complement strand
ATAGTGATCAAGGAAATGCCATGAAGGATATCTGTAACAGTATGATCAAAATATTTCTGAATGTATATGAATCGTGCCCTGTGATTGCACCAATGTACATAATTATGATTCAATAAAATTATTAAAAAAAAAAAAGAAGTTGGGAAAGAAAGGGTATGTGAGGGGAGATATCACATCATCTTGGATGACATAAGTGTAATATAAGCATTGTAGAATAATGCTTAATGATAATTATTTTTCTTAGCAGTATTATCAAAACATTTTTTTCAGAAAACTGTAATGTCATCTCGTCATTGAGCACATTGAGGATCAGAGAGATTAAACCACTTGTCCAAGTACATGGACAGCTAATGAGTGACAGCTTGGATTCAAACACAGCCTCTCTGAACCTTAAATCTGTAGAGTTAAGCATTTGTTATCCTGTTAACATAAACACGTGTTCCTGAGCACATCGGTTCCTTCTAACCATCAGATCTGCACACATGCACATTCAACTCCATGACCATGGTGCATCTTCCCATGTTCTGCTTACTAGGTCATTAAGAAGGAAGTTTGTGAGCTTTAGGGAAAAGAAACTTTGATGATTTGACCTCTTGCCTCCATCCCCAGTTTATAGCTGTATGGTATGGAACAAGTCACTTCACCTGTCTGGGTCTCTATGTCTTGTTCTTTCAGGGGAATGGAATTAGGGATTATAAAATTCTTTCAAGTGGTCATGTCCTTTTTGTTTTTGTTACAGCAAATCTGAGAAATTTGAACACTGGGATAAAATCCTGTCATTTTCACACAGCAGGTAGAAGGTGGTCAGCTCCTAAACAGGCATATTATGAACCACTTGGAAAAATAATTCAGCAGCTGAGTATAAACATGAACAGGTAGATGTCAGAAGCAGGGAGATGAGAAAGGAAGTCATTGAATTCCACTCATGTTCTCTTAATAGGCCATAATTCATTGAGATAATAACATAGAGCAAAGAAAGCTTTCCATTGTAGCACTTCTATATACCTGATGCCTCTCCCCCATCCCAGCAATTCAGACTACAAAAGCTTTGACATGTGCTCCAAGGTGCTATGAGTTTCTGGGAAAGGTTTCATGTTGGAATTTTGGCTGTTGGCCACTTTAAAAGAAAGGCTAAGCTGGCATTGGCATTGCCTATTGGCAGCCAAGATAAGCTCTTGAGGGAGTGAGCCACAGGCGGTGGAGAAGGAGTTAAAAGTAGAGGGTGCACAGGTAAATTCCTGGGAGCTGTGAACAAAGGTACCAAGGCAGGGAGCCAGGTGTATCACTCCTACCTGTAAGGGAATGGCAAGGAGAGAGTGACACTGCATGGCAGACCTTTTCCTTGCTATAACTTCTCAGCCAAACTCTTCTTCTGTTTCACAGATGAGAATAAAAACAACCCTGAAAACAGTCCAGGAAAATAAAAAAGCCTGGATAAATAGACCATTCTTACTATTCTGCCATTGTCTTTACTATAATCAGTTCTTCGTGCCTCTAATAAACAGACTTGCATGTGAACATACAAAACCAAGAATCTAGTCCAATAAATCTGAAGAGCTGCTTGATTCTTCACTACACGTACCTTTAGTTAATTAATGTGACATCTTTGAAGGGACTCTGAAATATTTGCAGAAGTTATGCTCAGAAATAAGACTAAAGGAATGGGTGGGAAATTTGTGTTTGTGTTCAAGTCATCAAGTACAAAGAGATGAAATAAACATTTTAATCATTATTAAAATGGCAAACTGGCCATATCCCAGGTCAATGGAATCTCTGAGGAAAATATTTAACAAGTATTTATTGAGTTTCTGTCTAATGCATGGCACTGTGGTGGGAGCTCAGGAACAATGCGTAGAAAAAAAACTTGTTCCTAGAACTCAAAGGACTTACAGCTAATAGAGATGATCTTTGCTTTCCCTAAGGAATTCACATGCTTTTTCTTTATGGCATATATAGGAATCAGGTAATTATTTTGCTTTGATCATGGGGAATATATGAATTTATCTTAGATAAATGTCAGAGCCTATGGACTACCTCCACTTCATCCCCAAATCGTTTTTTTGTTTGTTTTTTTTTAAGACAGAGTCTCAGTCTGTTGCACTGGGTAGAGTGCATGGCATCATCATAGCTCATGGAAACCTCAAACTCTTAGGCATAAGCCACACTCTTGCTTCAGCCTCCTGGGACTACAGGCACCCACCAAAATGCCTGGCTATTTTTTTCCTATTTTTAGCAGAGATGTTGTCTTGCTCTTCTCTTCTCAGGCTGGTCTCCAGATCCTGAGATCAAGCAATCAACTTGTCTCAGCCTCCCACAGTGCTAGGATTACAGGCAGGAGCCACCATAACCAGCTGCACCCCAAATTCTTGATCCCTAATCTATTCACATTTCTGGAATCTATTGTTCATCTCTAACCACAAGAAGAGAAAACTAATTGTGAAGAAGGAGAGCTGAGGCATGTTCTTTTTTAAATTTCAGATTAATATGAGGGTACAAATGTTTAGGTTATGTTGTTTTCATTTCTAAAGTTCAAGTTGTAGTTGAGTTCTTCACCCAACGGGTGTGCACATTGTGCACATTAGATGAGATCATGCCAATCAATCTCCCTCTCCCTCCCTCCTTCTCCTGCCTCTCTCCTCTTCTAACTAGACTGACTATACTTGTGTTTTTTCTTTCATATGAGTATATAATTATTTATATATTGGTTTCATATTAGTATTGAGTATATCAGATACTTTCCCCCCCATTCTTGAGATACTTTACTATGAAGAATGTGTTTCAACTCCATCCTAGTAAACAAAGGAGTAAAGTCTCCATCTTTTCTTGTGGAATAGTATTCCATGGTATGAGACATGTTCTTAATCATAGAAAAGTGTAAGTGCCTGAATAGGGGTTCATATCAGGGGATGGGGAGAGTGTAGATGAGAAAGATACTTGGCTTATCTGGATAGGACCAGGGACATCTTTTAGGAGAAGTGACCATCTAGGTTTATGGATACCCTAAAAGTGGTGACCACATTGCAGCTTCAACTATTAAGGTATAAATTGCCTATAGATAGACTCTTGTTCCAATATCCCTTAAATCACTCATAAATTACAGAACCAGAGCATGAATGTAGAAAAGAACAGTACATATATGTGCATAGGTGTGGTGACACCACGTTAATTGGTTTTTACTATGTCATATCCTTTTCTCAATTTTGTGCTAAATGGTGAAGGTGGGAGATTCAAAGAAACAATTCTGTTCTGTAGTCATTATTCTCTTTTTGTAAATTTCAGATTACTATGAGGGTACAAACGATTAGGTTACATTGTTTGCATTTGTTAGGTAAAGTTCAAGTTGTAGTAGAGCCCTTTCCCTGGGGGCATGCTGTATACCCTCACATTGTCCCCATTAGGTGAGCACTTACTAGTCCCCGTCCTTTTCTCCTCCCTTCTCCCATTTCTATGCTCCCCCCTCACCCTCTACTTGAACTTAATTGTGTTTTTCTCTGCAGTTGGGGGGTATAGTTGTTTATCTATTGGTTTCATATTAGTATTGAATATATACTATACTTGCTTTTCCATTCTTGTGATACTTTACTAAAAAGAAAGTTCTTCAACTCCATCCAGGTAAACACATAGTCATTACTCTTGAGAACCAAGCAAGCTGGATCCCTGGGAGTTAAAGTGTATTTATACCATTCTTTTGCATATTCCATCACCACACTACAGCTAAGGCAGAGTATCTCATGCAGAAAGACAACATATGTCACACTGACTCTGTAGATACTCTCTACCATCAGCAAATTACCACGAAGATTTCAGTTTTTTCTCCAAGATTGCCATAAAGGTGAGCCAGAAATATATCAAATCGCCAGGCCATTCTAATTTTTAAAAATGTCCAAAACTAGAAAGAAGAACAAAGAAAGTTAGAAAAGTGAAAAACTCCCCATAAGGATACTGTTGGCTTACAACAATACCCTAGAATAAACTGAACTGACAATTGGGATATGGGCAGAAAATTAGATTTTGGCCTAAAAAGTTACTTCTAAATATCAAATTAGCAGCAAATTTTTGTCTCCTGTTTCTTTTGAACTTTATTCTCCAAAGTTTCAAATCTGATTGTTTCACTACACCAAAGCATCTGAGAAACAGAATATTTCTCATAGTATTTGAAATCTAACATTTTACTCAAATGTGCACTGTACAATTCAGTCAATTGTTTAAAAGAAATCAGGTACAGGGGTCAGCAAATCTGACACAGTTATGAGGCTACTAAAAGAGTCTACATTTATAGATTTAAAAAAAATCTAAAATTAACTGAGATTGGATTTTGAAGGTTTAAATGAACTCCACAATAAACCAATCTGATAAAACTACCTTCAAAAATAATGGCAACAGTGGAATCAGTCTAGTGATAATTGAAGTCATTTTGTGCCAGAGTGATTCAGTTAGAATCTAATCAGACGGAACATTTGAATGTTAAACATCTCAACTCCACAGTTCCCTTCTGTAAAATTAGTATTTTCTGCCTTTTAAAGAGATTATTGGCTCTCAAATGAAATAACTGTTCTTTCTTTTCTGAAATATCCCCAACCCTCCCCATTTCCTACATTGTTTCCATGGCAGGGTCTTGAGCAGTGAAAAAATTGGGAAGGTTGTAAAAAGACTTTCTATGAGAGGAGAAATTTGCTTGGGTCTGGTTGTTTAATTTTTTCACTTCTCTTCACCTGCTACAATTGTGTTGTTAGAAAATGGAGAAGCCATGGCTCGGTGCCTGTGGCTCAGTACACCTGAGCTGGCTAGTTTAAATCCAGCCCGGGCCCACCAAACAACAATGACAGCTGCAACTAAAAAATGGCTGAGCATTGTGGCAGGAGCCTGTAGTCCCAGCTACTTGGGAGGCGGAGGCAGGAGACTTGCTTAAGCCCAGGAATTGAGGTTGTTGTGAGCTGTGATGCCACAGCACTCTATCCAGGGTGACAGCTTGAGGCTCTGTCTCCAAAAAAAAAAAAAGAAAGAAAGAAAATGGAGAAGCCAGAAAGACTCCCCCAAGTTAGTCCTGTGGTGTCTGAGAACTGCAGTCAGATTTCTATGGACAAGGGAAGGCAACTCATCATCACATATGTGTTATTACCAAGCCATCTGTACATAAAGACCACAGTGGACTGTAAAGCCAACTGTCCCAGATTCAGGGAAATTAATTTTTGGTGTTGGTAGAGGTGGGGGAGTGCTCCTTTGTACTCATGAAGAAACACCTGTGGCTCACACAAATTGATGTAGAAGATTGACTGGTCATGGTATTCCTTAGGAACAGACTGATCTCATAAGCAATATTATTTATTTTAAGGAGATGTTTACTAAAATGTCAGACTTCTGTCACTTTATAAGGCATAGCCTGAAGAGAAGCAGGTACAAGTGGAACAGACGCAAATAGAACAACTTGCAAAACTTCAAACAGGAGGATAGGCCAGACCCCAAAAGAACAAGGTGTCCTATGGTTTGGCTGCCTTTCTTAAATAATTATTCCCACTTTCCCACTTCCTTTCTGAACTAAGCCACCTAAAAGGGAAATGACATTTCTTGGTGAAAAAGGAGGTGAAAGGAGAAATATAAATATTTTTCAAAAGACTGACAAACTTGATGTGGCCAATGGTGTTGATTCTACGCTCTTGAGTTGGCTTTCTCCCTTCCTGCATGCCCTTGAGTCAGGTCATTGCTTCTTTGGCCACCACCAGAGAGAAGGTATGAAAAAGTAGAAAAAGTGGAAGTGAAACACAGAACTAAATTTTGGTCCTGTAGAGCAAACATAGGTCCTTATGTAGCTCTTAAGTGTTTCAGAAGATCTCTGATAACATATGAAGAGAAAATAATACTGTTACAAATTAGATTTATGTAATCATCAAAAGCAATATTGCAATTTGAAAAATTTTAAGTCAGAGACTTTTAGACTTTTAGAAGTCTTTACCCAACCATAAATAGGGAGAACCCACTAGGGATGAAATTCATAAATCCATATTTTAAAATTTATCAAAATTTTTGGGAATAAAGAGAGTTCACTCATGACATTGTTATATTCTGGCATTGCTATATTCTTCCCTTTTTAAAAAAAATTAGGAAAAAAGAGAGTTAAGGATATATTTGAAAGTGCTTTGCAAATTCTGAAATACTATTTGCATAAAATAATTTAAAAAAATTTTTGTCATGTTGACCATTCTAAATTTAGTTTTTCTTATCAGCCTCATAAAATATTTCTGGGAGAGGTTGTTCTAACTTTCTATGATTCTGTGATTTTTATTGAGTAGGGACTATATGCCAACTGTTCTCTGACTGTTCTCAGTCCTAGGGAAACAGCAATAAATAAGAGCAAGGCTTCTGCTCTTATTCAGCTTTCATTTGGTGTGTGGAAGAGGAGAGAGAAATAAACAAGAAAACAAACATGAGTAAGTTGAATTAAAAGAGTGTAACTACTGTATAATCCACCAATCTCACCACTGAGTATATATCCAAAGGAGAATTCAGAGAATTCAGAATATTGAAAAGATACCTATACTAAAACTTTCACAATAGTCAAAATATGGAAACAACAAAGATAAGTGTCAAGCAGTGAATGGATTAAAAAAAAAAAACTGTGGTGTATATATATACACACACATATACATACAATGAAATATTACATAGCCACACAAAAGGAATGAGATCCTGCCATTTTTAGTAACATGGGTAGAACTGGAGAACATTATATTAAGTGAAACAAGCCAAGCACGGAAACACAAATCTCATGTGTTCTCACTCATAGTTATCTCTCATGTGGGAGCTGAATATTAAAAACAATTGATCTTGTGGAGACAGAGAGTAGAATGATGGTTACCAGAGGATGAGAAGGGTAGTGGGGACATGAGATAAAGTGAGATGGTTAATTGATGCTAAAATATAGATAGTTAGACAGAATGAGCAACATGTGATAACAACAAAATGACTATAGTCAACAATAAGTTAGGGTCTACTTTAAAATAACTAAGAGAGTACAAGTGAAGTGTTCCTAACCCAAAGAAATGATAAATACCTGAGATGATGAATGCCCTATGTCCCCTGACTTGATTAATTCATGTTGTATGTCTATATCAAAATATCACTTATAAATTACTATGTACCCATAAAAATTAACAATAAATTTTTAAAGAGCATTAGTTGTTAATAAGAACATCAAACAGGGTGATGTGAAAAAGAATGAGTGGGATAAGCTTCTTTAGCTTAAGAGGTCAGGGAAGGCCTCTCTGACAAGATATCGCATGATCTGAGATTTTAGTGTTAAAGAGGAGTTGTCAGTGGTAAGAATGAGATTACTATTTTCAAAAGTAGAAAGGCTAGTGTGACTAGAACCTAGTAAACAAAAGGGAGAGTGGTATAAGAAGGAATCAGAGAGCTATGCAGAAGCCAGATGGGATGGGACCTGGTAAACTGGAATATGGGGTTCATATTATTAAAACCAGTGGAAAAGCCATTGAGGGTCTTAAGTATAGGATGGTATAATTTGGTTTATGTTTTTAAGATGCCACTTTAGTTCCCCTTTAGCCATGATTGTTTAGGTGCTAGGATCTGTCTTCTCACTGAGAACTAGAAAAGGAAAAGTAAGACTTACCCCTAATTTCTCAACAAACTCATAAGTTATAAGAAAAGGGAATTATCCAGAGCTCCCACCCTCTCACCTGCTGACCGGGGAGAGGTGGGCTATGGGACCGTCTCTGCCGCCATCTTCCAGCCAATAACATTTTTTTCTTCAGTTTGCTTTATTGTGAGAATATTGAATAGAATACATGTACAAAATAAATAGTCATCAATTGTTTATGTTATTGATCAGGCTTCCATTCAATAGTAGGTTATTATTAATTAAGCTATAACTGGAATTTCAACAACACAGTGAATTGGCACCCCTAATACCAAAATTGTTCAAAGATCAACTGTATTTAACATACTACATAGTGGGTTTTCTATTAATTTGTTTTGAATAGTTTGTTGTTAGTGTATAAAATCACTACTGATTTTTGTATGTTGATGCTGTACCTTGCAAAATAATCGAATCACTTATTATTTATAATAATGGTTTTTGAGAAGAGTAGTATTTTATTTTTTTCTTTATTAAATCACAACCATGTACAGTAATGCATTTATGGGGTATAGTGTACTGATTTGATATACAATGTGAAATGCTTACATTGAACTGATTAATACATCTATCACCTCACTTACTTATTTGTTGTGGTAAGATAATTATACTCTTTTCTTAATAGTTTTGAAATTTACCATTACATTAGGTGGGACCTGACAATTATTTGAAGAATTTGAAGAAGACATTTATAAATGAAGGAAATCCCATGTACCTGGATTGGAAGAATTAACATTGTTAGAATGTCCTTATTACTGAAAGTAATCTACATATTTAAATTTGAAAAGCATTTTTCACGGAAATAGAAAAAAATACTAAAATTTATATGGAACCACAAAAGGCCCTGAATAGCCCAAGCAATCTCAAGCAAGAAGAAGGTGCTGTAGACTCTGCTACTTGGGGGCTGAGGCAAAAGGATCACTTGAGCCCAAGAATTTGAGGTTGCTGTGAGCTATGATTCCTTCTGTGGGAGCTCACCTAATGTGCATAATGCAATGGGACATTTCAAAACTATTAAGAATCGAATGTAATTGTCTTACCACAACTAATAAGTAAGCAAGATTCTGGATGTTAATCAGTTTGATGTAAGCATTTCACATTGTATATCAAATCAGTACACTGTACCCCATAAATATTTTGCTGGAATCTTTAAGGTTTTAATGTGTAAGATAATATCATCTACAAATACACCAACGTTACTTATTTCTTTGTGATTTAGATGACTTTTATTTCTTTTTCTTGCTCTGGCTAGGATTCAGAAGTGGTAAAAGGGGACATCAGTGTCTTATTCCTTATCATAGAAGAAAAGTTTCAAATTTCCCCTATGAAATATGATGCTAACTGTGGGTTTGAGTCATATATTGCCTTTATAATCTTGATGTATATTTCTTCTATACAAACTGTTTTAAGAGTGTTTTATCAAGACAGTATGATTAATGTTTTCATACTATGTTTTCTGCATCTCATTTCCATAAATTAAATGACCATTTAAATTTTGTCCTTTATTCTTTTAATGTTGTGTATCACTTTTACTTTTTGCTTATGTTGAACTATTCTTACATCACAGAGCTAAATCTAACTTTGTCATGGTGTGTGATCCTTTTCTGGTATTGTTGAATTCTACTTATTAGTGTTTTGTTCAGGATATTTGTATCAGTGTTCATGATGCATGTTGGCCGGCAATTTTCCTTGTCTGATTTTGGTATGAGGGCATTGCTGGCCTCATCAAAAGACTTTGGAAGTTTTTTCTCTCGTCTTCAATTTTTTGAAGAGTTTGAGTAAGAATTGTGATAATTATTCATTAAATATTTGGTAGAATTCACAAATTAAGTCATCTGTTCCTAGTGTTCTCTTTTTGGGGGAGATTTTTGATTACTGATTAAATCACCTTACTTATTATCCTATTCAGATTTTCTGTTTCTTCATGCTTTAGTGTTAGTAAATTTTACATTTTTTTTTTTTTTTTTTGAGACAGAGCCTCAAGCTGTCACCCTGGATAGAGTGCTGTGGATCACAACTCACAGCAACCTCCAATTCCTGGGTTCAAGCGAGTCTCTTGCTTCTGCCTCCCAAGTAGCTAGGACTACAGGAGCCTGCCACAATGCCTGGCCATTTTTTTTTTTTTTTTGGTTGCAGCCATCATTGTTGTTTGGCAGGCCAGGCTGGATTTGAACTCGCCAACTCAGGTGTACGCGGCTGGCGCCTTAGCTAGTTGAGCCACAGGCATCGAGCCAAATTTTACATTCTTAATACTAAGTTATTTCTGACCAGGTTCAGTGACTGATGCCTGTAATTCTAACAATCTGGGAGGATGACGTAGGTGGATTACTTGAGCTCAGGATTTTGAGATCAGTCTGAGCAACAGCCAGGACCAATCTCTACTAAAAAAAAATTAGCCCGACATCATGGTAGGTGCTGTAATTTCTTCTGCTTGAGAGACTGAGGCAAGAGGATGAATTGAGCTCAAGAGTTTGAGGTTGCTATGAGCTATGACTCCTCAGTACCCCACAAGGATGATAGGATGGTACTATCTAAAAAAAATCCATTCTTTCTTGGCTTTCAAAATTATTTAATTGGTTAATTTTTTATAGTAGTCTCATAAGATCCTTTGTACTTTTGTGGTAACAGTTGTAATGCCAACATTTTTATTTCAGATTATAATTTTTTGTCTTCTCATGTTTTTCTTGTTATAGATAAAAGATTGACACTTTTTGTCTTTTCACTAATCCTCAGTTTTGGGTCTTTACTATTTTTACTCTTTATTTCATTTACTTATACATTGACTTGAAAAAAAAAGACTTATTTCAACCTTCTGCTAACTTTGGACTTGGTTTATTCTTCATTCTCTAGGTCTTTGACATTTTAAGTTAGGATGTTTATATGAGATCTATTCTTTTTCTTTAATGTAGGTGTTTATAAAATTTCCTCTTATATATAATTTTGCTGCATCCCATAAGATTTGATGTGTCACATTTCTATTTTTATTTGTCTCAAAATCTTTTTTATTTCTTCTTTGAGCCATTAGTTACTCAGGACTTATTTCTTTAGTTTCTATATTGTCTCCATCCATTCCACATTCCTATAAAAGAATACAATAGACTAATTAATTTATGATAAATAAATTATTTTTCTGCTTCCTGGTTCTGGAGGCTGTGAAATCAAAGAGCATGGTACCAGCATCTGGTGAAGGACTTCATGATATATCTTCCCATGGCAGAGGGTGAAAATATAAGAAAGCACATGTGCATTTGGGAGAAAAAGGGAACTAAACTCACACTTCTATCAGGAACCCACTCCCCAAATTGCTAGCTTATTCCTTTAATAACAGATTAATATTATTAATGTGATGACAACACTAATATATTCATGGAGAATATGCTTTCATGATATCACCTCTAATAATTCTACCTTCCAACATTGTTGCTTTGTAGATGAAACTTCTGAAACATGAACTTTGGGGGACACAATCAATCATAGTACATATGTTTGTGAATTTTCTAGTTTTCCTCATGTTATTGATTTCTGATTGCATACCATTGTGATCAGAGAAGATGCTTGAAAAAGACTTTAATCTTCTTAAATTTGTTAGGACTTTTTTATGGTCTAAAATGTTATTTATCCTGGAAAATATTTCATGTTTACTTGAAAATTCTTCTGCTAGTTGACAAAATATTCTGTCACCTGAATATACGCTCTTGTGAGCTAATGGATAATTTTCAAAATTATATGCCCATTAGGTTAATTTGATCTAAAGAGTTATTTATTTGAAAAATCCCCTTATTGTATTATTTGATGTTGATTATCTATTGCTAAAAGTAGAATATTGAAATCCTTTACTATTATTGTATTGCTGCCTATCTTTCTGTTCAGATATAATATTTGCTTAATATACTTATATGTTCTGATGTGGGGTATACATATATTTACATTTGCTATATTGTCTTCATTGAACCCTTTATCATTACATCTTTGTCTCTTATGAATGTAACTGACTTAAAGAGTCTCCTTTACCTCATATAAGTATAGCTACTTCTCTTTTGTTTTCTATTTACATTAAATAACTTTTTCTCATGTATTCACTTTCAATCTCTGTGTATAACATGTTCCTAAAACTGAAGGGAGTCTCCTGAAGGGAAAGACTGCCTTGGGTCTCTTTTTAGATAGATGCTTTTAACCATTCTCTTTCATTTGATGAGAAGTTAATCTATTTACATTCAAAATAATTATTTATATTAAAAGATTTACCATCACCATATGTTTCATTATTTTATAGCTCTTTTATAATTCTTTTCTTCCTCTCTTCCTCTTCTGTTTTTTTTTTTTTTTTTTGGTGTAGAACGAGCCATTGATTACTTTCTATTTATATTTTGTGTACCTTTTTTGCTTTATATTCACTAGGAGGCTTACATAAACCATTTTATAGTTATAATGGTGCATTTTCAGCAGGGAACAACTTAAATTTATTACCATACAAAAATTCTACATTTTTATTCTTCCCCTTTATATTTTATGTTTTTAATAAAACATGAACCATATCACAAGTTACATCTTTTAAATATTGTATACAAACAATAGTCCAGGCAAGTGTAAATTAGAAAAATAAGCAGGGGTTGCAATCTTATTTGCAGATGCTTATTTTTGTCCATTAAATTTAACCAACAAAATAGGTATCCATTTGTTGGTTAAATTTAACCAATAAAAATAAGTAAAGGCAAGGATGAACACTATATATGGGTCAAGAGAAGCAATAATTTACATGTATTCATGCAACCTAAAAACTTCTAGATACATAAAAAGAATGCTACATTATCTAAACACTATGTTATCTTCCAGCTCCATAATAGTTGGAGATTTCAAGACTCATCTCACAGTACTGGACAAGATCTCCAACCAGAAACTAAACAAATAAGTAAAGGACTTAAATACAAGTCTAGAACAAATGGACTTAACAGAAAAATACAGAACCTTTCATCCTAATAAAACTGGTTACACATTCTTCTCATCAGCACATGGATCATCCTCCCAAATTGATCATATCTTAGGGCACAAATCTAACCTCAACAAATTCAAAAAAATATAAATTATCCCTTGTATCTTCTCAGACCATCATGGAATAAAACTTTAACTCAACACCAAAATGAATCTTTAGACCCACACAAATCAATGGGAAATAAATAATCTTATGCAGAATGACAGCTGGGTTAAGGATGAGATTAAGAAAGAAATCATAAAATTTCCTTAACAAAATTATAACGAAGCCACAAGGTATTGAAACCTGTGAGATACTGCAAAGGCAGTGTTAAGAGGCAAATAAAGTCAACAATCTAATGGGCCATCTCAAGCAATTGGAAAAGGAAGAATAATCCAACTCCAAATCCAGCAGAAGAAAGAAATAACCAAAATCAGAGCAAAATTAGAAGAAATCAAGAAGACAATAATCATTTTGAAGATGAACAAAACATGACATTGGTTCTTGGATAAAATTAATAACATTGATAAGTGTTTAGCCATAAACAGAAAAGCAAGATCTCTAATAACCTCAATCAGAAACAAAAAGAGAGAAATAAGAACATATACCTCAGAAATACAATAGTTCATCAATGATTATAACAAAAAGTACTCCATGTCTAGAAATTTGAAGGCGCAGAGGAAATGGAACAATACTCAGAAACACACCACCTTCCTAGATGCAACCAGAAAGAATTATAAATTTTGAATATACCTATATTAAACACTGAAAATATATCAATATTGTAAAATCTTCCAAAAATGAAAAGCCAGCGACCAGATGATTTCACAACAGAATTCTATAAAAACTTCAAAGAGCAGCTTGTACCTATTTTGCATAACCTACTCCAAAACATAGAGAAGGCAGGCATGTTCTCCAACACAACTACAAGTTTTACCCTGATTCCAGAACTGGAAAAGGACCTGATAAGAAAGAAATACTATATACCAATATCATTAATGAATATCAATGAAAAAATATTCAATAAGATCCTAGAAAATAGGGCTCGGCGCCTGGGTTCAATGAGCTAAGGTGCCAGCCACGTACACCTGAGCTGGCAGGGCCTACCAAACAACAATGACGGCTGCAACCAAAATATGGCTGGGCATTGTGGCGGGCATCTGTAGTCCCAGCTACTTGGGAGGCAGAGGCAGGAGACTCGCTTGAGTCCAGGAATTGGAGGTTGCTGTGATCCATGTTGTTACAGCACTCTATCCAGGGTGACAGCTTGAGGCTCTGTCTCAAAAAAAAATAAATAAAAATAAATAAGATCCTAGAAAATAGAATACAGCTATACATTAAAAAATGTACATCATGGGATGATGCCCACAGCTCAAAGGAGTAGGTTCCCAGCCCCATATACCAGAGGTGGGTTCAAACCTGGACCTGGCTAAAAACAGCCCCCCCCAATATATATATATATATCATGATCAATTGAGTTTTATCCCCGGGATGCAAAGTTGGATAAACATACATAAATCCACAAATGCAATTCACCACATAAACAAAAGCAAAAACAAAGACCATATGACATGGGTAAAGTGAAATTATTCTTAATCTCCCCATTATATTTATTCTCAGAAATGTTGCTCCAGTGGTGTGCTAGAAATTCTCTACTAGACTCCCAAGCTCCTGTGAACATACTCTTGTAATGGGGTGGTTGTTAACATCAGTAGTTGGGGACAGGATGGTAGAAAATTAATTATTCTACCATCTTTCTGATGTCACTCCCTCTCTTATTTATTTATAGGCATATTTTGTATATTATTTGTATATTAGTTTGAATTTAGCTACTATTTTGCTACTTCACACCTGCCTTAAAAACATTAACCTTTAACAATCAGAAAGAGACGAATGAACTAAGTTTGTACCAGAGTACCTTTTAAGTTTATATGAAATAAAATAAAATTATAAGTAGATGAACTTTTTATAGACTATAATTTAAACTAATATCTATTAAGGAGAAATTCATAAGATGAGAAAACTTTTGTAGAAAGGGATATGAGTCCTCTATTTTACCCTAGGTATAATTCAATATAGTAGATGGTGTGTTGTCTAATTTTGATTTTAATATACATTGATTATAAGCAGAAATACTATATTAACATATGCCTTATGGATGTCCTTTAAACTATGTTCTAGTGTTCTCAGAAAAATCCTGGTTTACTCCTCTTTTTCCACCATCCTGGCTGATGTATTATTTGTCTTGGGCAAAAGTATACTGGATTAAATCATAAGTTATTCCTTCAGTACATGTAGGATACATTTAAGATGCTGAATAAGTACATATTCTACTGTATTGTGTAATATTTATATACCTACAAGGTGCCTCAAGTTCCAAGTTATGCAACAAAATGGTATAATGATGTTCAGAAAAATTTCATACTAAGCAACTAGCTTTCCCCATTTCCTCCTTTATCCAGATCACCTGCACAAAAGACTGACAATTTATTAAAGTAGAAATAGTGAAATGTGCTTATGATTGTTATTGTGTATATTTTTCTGTCCAATGCATAGATTTGTAGACATGCTATGAACTTTAAACTAAATCTTGATAAAACTAAAAAATAGATGTTCCCCTTTTCCTTCTCTAATAAATGAATTAGGCACAAATAGGGATTTTAAGAAGTTCATGGTGACCTAGAAGCTTTGGGGGATGTAAATATATATTACATTGGGTTCCAGCTCTTAAGGCACTCTTAGTGAAATTAAGAAAAATAAGGGGTATATGTGGATAAATATGAATCAAAAGAGAAATCAATTGATTACAGAAAGGAGATACAGAGTCTGAACTATGGAAAACCAGAAGGATAGATCTATTCAGGGAAGAGAAGGATTTCTAGTACAGGTGGTACTTTGCTGAGAACAGGATTGTTGAGAGCACAAATACAAGAAATCTCTGCTATGCACTCATACATGTGAAATAGTTCAATTTCCTTAAAGCAAATGTATGAAACAAAGTTGTGGGTGAAAATTTAAAATTCTAGGTTTGAGTATTGGATGCCAGGTAAAAGAGCTCAGCTTACATTTACAGTTTGGGGGTTGGATAGTCAGAACAATTCTTTCAGTGGTTTATGTTGACACGGGTACTAGTAAAAATCTATCCCTAATATGCTTCACTATATTTCTAACTACTGCTACTAGATAGCAGTGTGATAAAGCCAGCAGTACTCACTTGTGAGAATCAGCTGTGCAAAATCTCTTTCCGACGTCATGCAGTGATATGTTGTTAACTTGAAATAGACAAAAATGGCCCATTTGTCTCTTAGATCTGGCTGCTCAGATCAAACCAAGATGGTTGCTCCTTCCTGTGCTCTCTGGAAAGTCCTGTGTGTGTGCCATGTGCTCTTAGAGCTGTGACCTCCAAGTACTGAAAAATCTATAAGGAGGATTCTGGGACAACAGGGAAGCCGGGAAATGGAGCTGGTGACATTCAGAGATGTTAGCATTGAATTTACTGCAGAGGAGTGGGAATGCCTGGACCCTGCTCAGCAGAATTTGTATAGACATGTGATGTTAGAGAACATCAGAAACCTGTTCTCTCACTACCTATTGAGGAAGGCAACTACCTATCTTCTCAAAGCCCCAGATAAACCCAGGACTTTGAGTATATAACTGGATTAAATATTCCATCAAATGATTCTGAAGACCAGAGATTTAAAATTGAAGAGCATATTTATGAATGTCATCAATTTGATGAGTTCTTCATTCATACTTTATTATTGCCACACCAACTGATATTACCTTCACTGCCAAAATCTACAACTGGGATGAGTATGGTAAGATGTTTATCCAGTCATTGGGCAGGAACAATTGGAAGAAACATGAGATATCCAGAAAAACAGGCCTTTTCCAGAATTTTACCTTAAATAACTACTTAGATGTTTATGTGGATGAGAGAAATTATGAATGCAAAAAACTGGAAAAGATCATGAATCAAGTCTCATGTTCTATGCAGTATTTGAAAGGTAAATATCCAGAGATCGTATCCGCATGTAAAAATTTGAGTTTCAGCAATGTTTAAAGCTTATTAGCCATGATGATATTTATGATGAAGAGTATTCTAATGAGCATACTGAACGTGTAGAAGCTTTTCTCCAATCAGAGGAAGATTCTACGATTCAGAAAGAATAAATGTGAGAATGTCTTTAGTGAGTCATTGAAGCTGAGAAAGAACATAATTCATAGTCAAGAAAAACGCTACAGATATAAACAACGTGGTTTATCCTTCACTCTCTCCCCAAAGTTTGGAAAACATCACATGTTTCATCCTGAAGAATGAAACACGAAGAATGTGGCAAAGCCTTTAAGCAGAGGTCAATCCTGAGAGAACATCAGAGAATTCGTACTGTAGAGAAACCCTACAAATGTGAAGAATGTGGCAAGGCCTTTAACCGTGGCTGCGCCCTTAGAAACCGTAAGAGAACTCATACTGGAGAGAAACCCTACAAATGGGAGAAATCTGACAAGGCCTTTTCTAGTAGTTCAACACTTAGAGTACATCAGCGAGTTCATACTGGAGAGAAACCCTACAAATGTGAAGAATGTGGTGAAGCCTTCACCTGGCGCTCAATCTTTATAAAACATAAGACAAGTCATACCAGAGAAAAAAACCTACAAATGTAAGAAATGTGGCAAATTCTTTAACCTGTGTTCAGAACTAATGATACATAAGAGAATTCATACAGAAGAGGAATCCTACAAATTTGAAGAATGTGGGAAAGCCTTTAATTGTAGTTCACACCTTAGAGTACATCAGTGAATTCATAGTGGAGAGAAACCCTACAAATGTAAAGACTGGCAAAACCTTTATATAGTGTTCATGAAAGAGTTCCTCCTATAAAGAAACCCTATAAATGGAAAAATCTTTACATCTTATTTTAACTTTTGTAAACACCAGAAAATTGATATTAAAAACCTACACTACTAAGGTGAAGAGTGTGTCACAGACGTTTTGACATCTTACTAAACATCAAAGAACTGATAATATTGAATAAAAACCCTATAAATACAAGGAAAGTGGCAAAGGTTTTTAACTCTTTTAATGCTCCCTGAACATCATAAAATTCATACCATAAGGAAATTCTAAAAATGGAAAAACTAGGCCATATTCTTTCCTTAGTGATCAAGCCTTAGACCAAGCCAGAAAATTCATACTGAATTCTACAAGTTTATAAAATATCAGAGAATTGGTACTCCAGAAGCCTTAAAGATAATAACACATGAAGAAGGTTTCATTTCAAATATACAACTTAGGCATCACCAAGTTCACAGAAAGAGAAACTTTATCCTGATCATAAACGTGCAGAAGTATTTAGTTAAAACTTAAAAGTGCATCAGGGTTTTCACAGATGTAAAAACTGAAGGGTGCCAGGTGTGGTGGTTCACACCTGTAATCCTAGCGCTCTGGCAGCCTGAGGAAGGTGGATTGCCTGAGCTCGGTAGTTTGATACCAACCAGAGCAAGAATGAGACCCCATCACTTAAAAAAATAGAAAAAAAAAACCAAAGGCTGGACATTGTAGTAGGTGCCTGGAGTCCCAGTTACTTGGTAGGCTGACACAAGAGGATCACTTGGGGCCAAAAGTTTGATAGTTATGTGAGCTGTGACACAACACCTATCTCCTGAGAATGAGGAAATCAGATTCTTAAAAAAAGTAAAGGGGCTCAGCAGCCCCTACTTAGCAGTTAGGGCGCCAGACACATATACTGAGGCAGGCTGTTTCGAACCTGGCCCAGGGTTGCTGAACAACAATGCCAACTACAAAAAACAACAAAAAGAAATAGCTGGGTATTGTGGTGGGCACCTGTAGTCCCAGCTACTTGGGAGGCTAAGGCAAGAGAATCAGTTAAGCCCAGGAGTTTTAGTTTGCTGTAATGCCCTGACACTCTACTGAGGGTGAGATAGTGAAACTCTATCTCAAAAACAAAAAACTAAAGGATATTTTCAGACTGTACCTTGGCATGTTTATTGTAGAGAATGATGTGCATTCAAGGTAATTTGATCAGTTTTTAAAGTGACCAATAACATGTATTTTTATAGTTATCATTTTTAATATATTCAGAGTGCCTTGTATTGAAATTGTTGGAAGGCAACTATTGAGTTCATTCAGTTATCAAATTCATTGATATTTTACTTTTATTCTTAATGTCTATATGGAAATGTTTCATTTGTTTCTACCTCAGTGCTATCATAGGCCATTATTATGTAAATATGATTAGTATCTATTTTTCCATGATCACTTAATTGCTAATGTAAACTACATTAAAAAATATAGTTTTGGCTCCAAAAAAAAAAAAAGGAAAGAAAAAGGAAATAAACAAAAATGGAAATATGTAAGCTATAGAAATTGCCAAATCCTATAGCACTTTTTCTTTGACCTTTCTGAGAACTGGTCATAAAATTTTGACTTATATTTTACTAATGGACAAATACGTCCTATGTTAGTGTCTACTGTTGATTTTTAAGTGTGTAGATTTTAACTCTTATCAGACCTTTTAAACTGAAACAGACTTCTGACAGAAAATAGGGATATTATCATTGTTTCTTTAATGTAAGAGGGAAATCATAATCTTCCAAACACAGAATTATAGTTTCATCCTCTAAAAAATTAAACACCTTGAGAAATTTAAGCTTTAGAAAGGCCAGGTGTCGTGGCTCACATCGGTAATCCTAACACTCTGGGAGGCCGAGGCAAGTGGATTGTCAGAGCTCAGGAGTTCTAGACCAGATTGAGCTAGAGTGACACCCCTCTCTCTAAAAAGTAGCTGGGGGTTGTAGTGGGTGACCATAGTCCCAGCTATTTGGGAGGCTGAGGCACAAGGATCACTTGACCCCAAGACTTTGAGGTTGCGGCAAGCTATGACACTATACACTCTACCAAGGGTGGCAAAGTGATACTCTTACTATACATATATTTGTGTGTGTGTGTGTATATATGTATATATATATATAAATATAGTGTATATATATGCTCTCTCTCTCTCTCTCTCTCTCTCTCTCTCTCTCTCTATATATATATATATATATATATATATATATGAGAATGTATGCATATGTTTGAAAGCATCAATTCCTTAGAGGAAGCTAGGTAAAAATACTATGCTGTTTGTTTTACACTGTGGATTCATTTTGTTTGTTATTCCAGATATTCTGTTGGTTGATACAAAGCAAAAATGACAGAGTGACAAGGGAAATGAGAACTATTTTTTTTTCTGAAAAGATCAAAAGAATAACATAAACACATAGATCTGGAGAATTATTAGAAGGACAATCAAATATTTTATTAAATTTGTACTAAAATAGCATCATTTTAAGAGAAGATACATGTTACAGCCAGTTTTAATAAAACATGCATTACTACTAGAAATACAAAAATATGTTTTAAAATTTTTGATTCAAATATCTTTGCATATATTGTTGGCTCCCACATTCTTTCTCATGGAGTTAAGTGTTGTCATCATATTTTAAACTTATTATATAGCTTTTCCTTTGAGCTCATAATAAAGATGAAAAATTAATAACAACAAAAGGAAATAATACATATGTATATGCATCTGTGCACATGCATGCATAAAAAAATTAAATCTAAAATAGAAAAAAGACAACATTTTCTCTTCTTTATGATATAAATTAATAGTGGCAATATATCTTTGTGATAATAACATATGTTTTATAGTTTTTAAACACACACTATTCCCTTTGCATGATATATCCTCTTTTATGACATGAAGTACCAGGATGTAGACAATATCCTGAAATGATTATAGTAATAATGCAGTACAATTTACAGTTGAAAATAATTTACTGTTTTGCCTTTTCCCTCTTATATTCCTTGAAACATAAACAGTTGTGGTCTATTTTCTATGATGTAACCTGTAAAAGTAGGATTCCATCCCAGTCATTCTTGTTATGTGTTCATTATTTTATTTTATAGACAGGGACTGAGTTACTACTGACCTTTGGAAATGATACAGACTGTAGCTCTTTTTGATAATCAATACATTTAAGATGACTTTGTTATTTATGTCTTTAGCTCTTTTCTCAGCTTTATACTCATTTTGTCTTGGATACAATGCTATTTCACTATATATTGAAAAATGATATTCGGCACAATGAAATCTAAACAGAGTAGATTTATGCCTTAAATTTCCAGGTTACACATAGAGGGGTGGACAGTATTTTTCTATTTTTTGTTGTTTCTGATAAGTCAAAGTTAACATCTTCCCCTGTCTTCCCATCTTTCAGAAATTTGAAATATAATTTGGTAAGAAGAATATAGAGACATATTTTTGGAAGTCTAATTTAAGAACATGCACATGATGTATTTTCAATTACTGAGGAAGTTTTAACATCCCAAAATAAAAAAATAAAAAAGCATTATCCAACTCAATGAATTGTCTAAATCAAACTAGTTGCATGCACAGGAGCCACTTTGGGTTATCCACTCCTTTAATGGATGAGCCTTAAGTCTACGATGGGGAGCTGTATGGAATAGAAAAAGTATTTATATTCAGATTTCTGGAAGCGAAAATAATACTTGAGGATGATTCTCTTTCAGGTCACACTAAAATAACGTCATTTACATCAGCATCAGTAGATTCTTGCTTAGTTATATACTGTGCTTCTGAATGCCTTAAAATGCAGGATATTCCTGGTTCAAAAAAAATGACAAAAAGTCTATCTTACCAAAGTTTGGAGGAGACCTACAGTCTTTTGAGAATGTACCTTTTCAAAATACAAGTCTTATTGCTTGTCGAATGATATGAAGCTTCCCTTTTCAAGAAAAAAGCCTTTTTCACCATTCCTCAGTAAGTACCTTCTCACTTTGGTTATGCTCAAGATGCCTTTTTAGTTCTCATTCTTTAAAACTGTGGCACTATATGACTCAAATTAAATGAAACAGAAAAGCTCTGTTTTAGAGAAAATCTATTTGGTTTAAACAAGTACGTGCAAGGCACCTACATTGATAAGTCACACAATTAATTACCAAACAATTAAAAATTAGTTATATTTTAATGAAAAGCAATACACTTTGCACTTTTTGCATACTTACCAAAAGAAGCTGCATTTGAAAAATGGTCTGAATTTTAAGCAGAAGATATGCTTATTTTGAATGATAAGTAACACTTTTTAATTAAAAGTGTTGTATATAAAATATATACTAGAAAATATTTTTTTCTGTGGCATCAGAAGTTCATAATTTCATATCAAACACAGTTTTAAATGATGAGCTTGATATTTTAAAAGATTCACATCATTTTAATTTGAAAATCAGATTGAAATTTCAATTCAAGTAAGATTGAATTGAACCTTTAAAAGATTTGATTCAGGTGTGGTGCCTGTGGCTCAAAGGAGCAGAGCGTTGGCCCCATATGCCAGAGGTGGTGGGTTCAAACCCAGCCCTAGCCAAAAACTGCAAAAAAAAAAAAAAAAGAAAAGAAAAAAAAAGAAAAAGATTTGATTCAGGCTCGGTGCCCATAGTTCAGTGGTTAGGGTGCCAGCCACATACACCAGAGCTAGTGGGTTCAAACCTGGCCCTAGCCTGGTAAACAACAATGACAGCAACAACAAAAAAATAGACAGACATTGTGGTGGGCACCTGTAGTCCCAGCTATTTGAGAGGCTGAGGCAAGAGAATAACTTAAGCCCAAGAGTTTGGGGTTGCTGTGAGCTGTGACACCACGGCAATCTACTGAAGGCAACATAGTGAGACTGTGTCTCCAAAAAAAAAGATTTGATTCAAATTGCATTTATGCATAGAAAAAACAAGACCTCTAGATAAGTATTTTTTTTTTTTTTGAGACAGCCTCAAACTGTCATTCTGGATAGAGTGCTGTGGCATCATAGCTCACAGCAACCTCCAATTCCTGGGCTCAAGCGAGTCTCTTGCCTCCACCTCCCAAGTCACTGAGACTACAGGCGCCCGCCACAACACTTGGCCATTTTGGTTGCAGCCACTATTGTTGTTTGGCGGGCCTGGGCTGGATTCGAACCCGCCAGCTCAGGTGTACGTGGCTGGCGCCTTAGCCCGTTGAGCCACAGGTGCCAAGCCGATAAGTATTTGTTATTAAAAATAAATACATCAAAAGAATCTTGTAGCTGATAAGAAATACAGCAATGTCCAAAATATAAAATTAATGTACACAAATCATTAGCCTTCATATACACTAACAGCAGTCAAGCTGAGAAGTAAATCATAGACACAATACCTTTCTCCATAGCATCAAAGAAAATAGAATACCTTGGAATATACTTAACAAAGGACATGAGGGATCTCTACAGAGAGCACTACAAAACACACAGAAAAGAAACTGCAGAGAACCTACACAGTTGGTTGGAAGAACCTATTACCCACCTAGCTTGGAATAATTAACATTGTAAAATGTCTTTATTAATCAAGGTGATCTATAGATTCAACACAATTTCCATTAAATTCCCAAATAATATCATCTCAACATAATAATATGTTAAATTACCAACATAAAACAGATCTCAAAAATGTAATACTGTCATTAGTATGGAAAAAATAGCCAACACAATTCTATGAAATAAGCACAAATATGGAGATATCACCTTACCAGATTTTGGCTATGCTATAAATATATAGTGATCAAGACAGCATAGAATTGGCATAAAAAATATGGCTCTGACCAATGGAACAGAGCAGATGATCTAAGATGAAACCAGCCTCAGTTTGCCTTCTGATCTTTGATGAAGTAAACATAGACATACACTAGGAAAAAGAATTGCCATTCAATTATCGGTGTGGTTAGCCACATATAAAAGACCTATCTAGAACCACATCTGTCACTACTTATAAAAATTAACTTATAATAATAAAAAAAAATTAACTTATAATGAATAAAAGATTTAAATATAAGACACAAAACTATAAATACTCTAGAAGAAAGTGTGGGCAAAACTATTAATTATATCAACCTAGGGAAAAATTTCATGAAGAAGATCCCAGCAGCAATTACAGCAACAGTTAAAATAAATAAATGGGGCCTGGTCAAATTAAAGAGCTTCTGCAAAGGTAAGGACACAATCAACAAAGCAAAAAGACAACCTACAGAATGGAAGGATATATTTGCATGCCATCAATCTGACAAAGGGCTGATAACCCCAATCTACAAAGAACTCAAGCAAATCAACAAGAAAAAAATCAAATAGCCCCATTAAAAATTGGAGAAGAGATATGAGCAGGAATTTATCTTATGAAGAATGACTAACAGCCAACAAATACTTAAAAAATGCTCACAGTCTCTAATCATAAGAGAAATGCAAATCGAAACCACATTGAGATACACATAACCACAGAAAGAATGACTCACATCATAAATTCCCAAAGCAACAAATTCTGAATTGCAGAAGGAGAAAAAGGAACACTTTTACACTGTTGGTAGGACTACAAACATGTGCAACCTCTATAGAAAGCAGTTTGGAGAGTTCTCAAGGAATTTAAATTAGGCATGCTACATGATCCTGCAATCAGGATAATTACCTACATTACTAGGTATTTATCCAGAGGGAAAAAATCCACTCTGTCATGAAGGCACTTGTGCTAGAATGTTTATCACAGCACAATTCACAGTACTGTGAATTTACAGTGCAAAGATATGGAAACAATCCAAGTTCCCTTCAACACATGAATGGTTTAATACATTATAGTATATGTATACCATTGAATACTATTAAGCTATGAAAGGATGTAGATTGTCTTTTGTAACAAACTGGAAGGAACTGGATAGCATTATTTTAAGTGAAGTATCACAAGAATGGAAAAGCAAACATCACATATACCTAGTACTAAATTAAAACTAGTAGATTAACACCTACAGGCTCTCATAGGAGAAAAACTCAATGAAATTCAAATAGGGGTGAGAAGGAGAGTGGAGGGAGAGAGAAGAGGGTGCAGAGGTTTGGTAAATTACCATCCAAGGGGTACATTGCACATGTATATGACACACTACCTGGGTACAGGACACACTTTCTAATTGGACTTTTTAATCTTACAAATGCAGACTATGGAATCTAATATTTGTACCTACACATTGGTCTGAATTTTTTTAATCACCAAAAATGGAAGCAGTGGTTAACTCTAGAGATGTAATTTTTTAATTACAATTTTTGTTCCAATAAATAAATACACAATCAATATGTAATTTCTCTTAAAGTAATAAGACCTTTCCATGTTTATTTTAGTCTTTTTTTATACTTTATTGGCAGTACTATACAAACAATTAGGTAAGGTTTCATAACCTTAGTATATCAGCGTCTCACAGTTGTTTTGGTGTCAATGTGTGGCTGTGTCTTGCTGTGTGGTAATCACTATTGTTGCATGATTTTGTGTGGTGGTGTGAAAATGTCGGAGCTTAAATTAAAGAAAGGAAGAAACATTCATAAATTTCTTGTTAAACTTGGCAAGAATGGAAGTAAAACTGGGAACATGTTGGCTCAGTGCCCTTAGCTCAGTGGTTAGGGTGCCAGGCATATACACCAAGGCTGGCAGGTTCAAGCCTGGTCCAGGCCTGCTAAACAACAATGACAACTGCAACCAAAAAAAGATGGGCATTGTGGCAGTGCATGTAGTCCCAAATTGGGAGGCTGAGGCAAGAGAATTGCTTGAACCCAAGACTTTGAAGTTGCTGTGAGCTGTGACGCCATGGCATTCTACCAAGGATGACATACTGAGACTCTGTCTCAAATAAAAAAAAAAAATACCACACACACAGAAAACTAGGAACATGTTATTCCAAGTTTATGAGAATAATGCCATGAGAAAAATAAGAGTGTACAAATGATTTAAACTTTTTTCTGAGTGGAGAGAAAGTACCACTGATGGAAAGATATCAACATGCTCATTAACAAGCAGAATTGAAGAAAACATTGCAAAAATGTGTCAAATTATGCATCTAATTGTCAACTGACTGTGAGAAGCATAACAGAGCAAGTAAACATCAATCGAGAAACATGAAAATCTTAATTGATAATCTTAGTCAGCAACTCATGGCTCTTGCAACATGACAATGCACCAATTACAACTGCACTGTCTGTGAGGAAATTTTTAGCCAGTAAACAAATAACTGCATTGGATCACCCTCCCTATTCACTTGATCTGCCTCCCAGTGACTTTTTTTTAACTTTAAGATAAAAAAATATTAAATTTAACACATGAACAATAAAAATTCAGAATAGAGTGTGAGGAAAATACTTGAAAAAATTGGCCCGGAAAAATATTTTCTGACGAAGACCCCCTAGGCAATTGCAGAAACACCAAAAATAAATATATGGGACATGATCAAACTAAAAAGCTTTTACACAACTAAGGGTGCTACAGCTAAAGCAAATATACAGACTTTAAAATGGGAGAAGATATTAAATGTTATGAATCTGGCAAAGATCTGATAAGTAGAATTTACAGAGAACTCAAATTAATTAACAAGAGATGAGCAAACAACCCCATTTATAAGCAGACAAGAAACTTGAAGGGATATTTCTCTGAAGGTGACAGATTGGTGGCCAATAAACCCATGAAAAAGTGCTTATGATTCCTAATCATCATAAAAATACAAATCAAACCAATTCTGATATACATATACCATTCTAACATACACCATACACATACACCATTCTAATTGCAGTGAAATTAGCCCACATCACAAAAGCCCTAATTTGCTGATTCTATTGTGGGTCTAGGAAGAAGGGAACACTTTTGCACTGCTGTTGGGATTTCAAACTAATACAACTTCTATGGAAAGAAGTTTGGAGAATTCTCAAAGAAATATGTGGACGTTCTATTTGACCCCACAATTCCATTGCTAGGTATCCACACAGTAGAAAAGAAAATCATTTACCACAAATATATTTGCACTAGGATGTTTATTGCAGCTCAAATCACATCTGCCAAGATGTGGAAGCAATCCAAGTGCTCATCAACCCATGAATGGGTTAACAAACTGTGGTATATATAACATGGAGCACTATTCAGCCATAATAAAGGATGGAAACTTTAAATGTTTTGTGTTTTCCTGGATGGAGTTGAAGCATATTCTTCTTAGTAAAGTATTACAGGAATGGAAAAAGCAAGTATCCAATATGCTCAATACTAATATGAAACCAATATATAAACAAAAAACACCCACATGAAAGAAAATTCCCAAGGATAATCTAGCAAACAGAAGAGGAGAAGAGAAGGGGGAGGGAGGTAGAGGAGTATTAGTGGGAGAAGAGAGAGTGATTGGTGAGATCTCACCTTACGTGCACAATATGAGAATGATCAGCACACTCACTAGGTGAAGGGCTCAACTACAATGTGAACTTTATCTTAGAATTGAGAATAATGTAACCTAAACATTTGTAACTTCATATTGATCTCATTTATTTATATAAAGGAACATTTTTTGATGACATTTGGGACATGAATTACAGCTTTGATGGCCATTCCAGGTAAAAGGGAGCTCCAAAATTGCTTTGAAGGGTGGATTAGGCTCTAGCACTAGTGCATAACTTCCTAAGGTGAGTACTTTGAAGGTGACCATAGTGATAGTCATCAATGAGATATGTAGCACTTTTTCTAGGATGAGTTTGCCAACTTAATTATCAGACCTCATATACAGTACACTTTTTAAGATTATGGACTTTGGAGTTAGACTGCCTGGGTTCAAAATCTTGCTCCTTGACACTTTATAGATGTGTGACCTTGGAGATGTCAACTAACCATTCTGTGCTTCAGTGTCCTCATCTTTTAAATGAAGATGTTAATTATGAACATTATTACATAGAGTTATTAATCTAAGTAACAGAAATTTAGTTTATAAACCCCTCAAGTGTAATATATATGGTGGCATATATATCTTTATAATTTCAATAGCCAGAAAATACCCAACAGACACAGTAGGCAAATAATACATATTTTGAATAAAACTTAACATTCCATTGTTTGTGGTAAATTGATTATACAATTCCTTTGCAATTTATGGTCCAGGTTACATTGAAACCCCATGTCACCGAGTTGGTCCCAGCTGGTTCACATCCAAGTGCAATAAATACAGAGGGTACCAAATAATGTATATGTGTTTTAAGTGATGTTATGTATGTTATCAATTTTTGAAGTTGAATTTCAGTAACATTATCAATCAAGTGTACCTAGAGATGCTATGCACATCTCCATTTCCTGTAATTTATATACTTTGGGGGAATAATAAATTTTACTTCTAACAAGATCACTTAAAATGTGTGTGTATGTGTGTGTGTGTGTATATATACACACATATACACAGACACACACACATAAATATATTTGGCAGTCTTTGTTTATGTTGAAAGAACTCTATAAAATAGTGTCCCCTTTGCATTTGTTGGTATCAACCACATTAGATGATACCATCTTAGGGGTATAATAAATATTTTAATGTTTATTTACACAAATTTCTATAATATGAAAATTAGCATTCCATAGATTCCATAGCATCAAACAATACACTAAAAGATGAATGGATGGATAGAAGGATAGGTGAACACGCAAACATGCATCATATATGATATAGTTTTAAAATATTATAACCTATTCAATTCTAAGCACTAAGTCAGTAAGAAACTTCTTTCCATTTCTTCCCCTTTCTTTCTTCAGCATATGATAAATCTTACTGTTCTAATGTCTTTCTCATTTCTAATTTCAGTGTTGGTTTACAATTTTTGTTGCTCCTGATTACTATTGAGAATTGAATAATTAAAATTGTTTTTAAACCTTTAATGTTAAAAGACATAGGTACTTTAAAAGAGAAAATGTTTCTCCTAGGTTTACATTATGAAAAATGACTAAGTGATGATTTTTAAAGACAGTGTGCTCTCAGTTTCAAGTTGGCAGAGATGTAACTATATGTTAATTAAATTTGACCAGAAATAAAATATTATGGATCATTGAAATGAATATATATGCATAGATGACATTCTTAATTTTACTGAACTAGTAATATTATAGTGAAACACATATAAATCTATATTTACTTAGATATATGGGAAGATGTGAGGGGGTATGGAATTTCACTACTAAAATTGTACAATATCTGTTTCAAAAAACTCTGAAGGAATCTAATTACTGTTAGGGAAAGAGTATCTAAAGCTGCAATATATTAAAAAATTATGAAGTGTTAGAACTTAGGTAAGTATCTCTAAGCATTCAGGTTAATAACAAAAAGAGTATGTTTGGTAGTGATAATGGTTGCACAACTGTGACTCTACTAAAAACTAAGGAATTTTACATTGTGAAAGGTGAAATTTATGATACTTCAATTGCATCTCACTTAATCTCCTAAACTATCATACTATTTTTAAAAATGGAAACACAATTTTAGATGCTTTCAATTTAACTATCATATGCTAGATTTTCCTTAGTTTTGATCCTGTTACTGTGAAAGCTAGAACATGAACAGTGAGAAATAATAAAGACAAAGGTAAAACTCTGTTTCTATTTTCTCCAAATTTTACTCCTTAAATCACAATTATAGCCTTAAAAACACAGAAGAGTTGGAATAAATGCCCCATCCCCATTTCTTTATCTTTAGTAAACCTGGATGTTAGCTAGTATGAGCTGACCTTTGGTTTTAAATTTAGATTCCATATGATTAAAGAGACTATAGTAAGCACAGTATTTTCAAATTTATTGATTATTGAAGAGAATTAAAATAATCTTATCAGGTCCTATTTTTAAATTATCTTTATATGTAAGTGAGTTTTATTAGAATTAGATAAAAATGAGGGATATTAAGTCATTGAAATAATTAGGCTTGAAAAGGATATATACATATATACTGTGTAAAGGTACTTCCATAGACCAGAAAATAAATTTCTGGGAGACCAGAGGGGAGCAAGATGGCTTTCTAGAGGTAGCTTTTGGGAAAAGTTCCTATCCAGAAGGATAAAATTTGGACTGAAGCAAACTCAAAGTAGTGGAAGTTATGGGATTGACCACAAAGAGAAGAAATTGAGGCACTTAACATCCCAAGTGAGACAAACTACAAGGATGAAGATGTGAGGGAAGAAGGAAAAGAACAGAGGATGGTCATTGAATGGACCAGAATGAGAGGCTGATGTCAAGTAGAAAAATAAGGAGGACCCTTCCCCTACATTGGGGATCTAACTGTGGACTTTCTATGAGCAGCAAGTGCAAAATCTATCATCTCACAAGAGAGTGCCACAAATTTCCAGTTTTCCTGCACATGAGAATTTCCACCTCAAATTTTGGATCCAGCCACCTTATTCCCGCAGCCCCCCCCCCCTTTATTTGTTTTTCCAACAAACCGCCCTCTGCAGAGGCCACCTTCCCAATACTTAGGTGACTGGGAGTTCTAGCCAGGACCAGAAAGCCTTCTGGATTTCCATACCCTTAAGGCACTAGAAAAGTGAAGTAGGTTCAAAACCCATATAGCCCCCAAATCAACTGACTGAGAAAGCAAGGCTTATGGACGCCACTTTGTCTGTCACCATAACCTGCTAGATTTTTTGGCTGGCCATGGGAAGAAAAAGAGACATGTCCTGACTTAATAATGTGTCTGGAAGTAATTCTAGGGTACCTCTGCATTGGGTAGGTCCAAGATATAGTTGGCAGAGATCCTGTGCCCTAGTCATGGGTGAGAGCTGAGGAATTTACACTCTATTGCAGCCAGGATTACCACAAAATCCACAAATTTTTTAAATTTGTTTCCATGTGGGAAGTTTGTGCCTGGGGTATGAACCAAGGCTAGAAAAGCTGGCTGGCCTGTGGATGCCTTTCTTCCAGCTTCAGGTAGGGACTGTAGTGGTTTGAATCCGTTACATCTGAAACTTAGGCAAAAAACTGCAGCTCTTTTAAATTGGGGGAGGGCAGGACTGATACTTGAGCAAGAACAGTTCAGCTTCCTAAATGGGAGCTAGTAGCTGCCCTTGGTCTAAGACTGACATAAGGAGGTGTGGTCTCCACATCCACCCCAGCAAACTTGGAGAAAGCAAGGCTTGCCTGCAGGGACTTTCACATCCTTCAAGCCCCAAAGGGAGTTTTAGGAGGCTGCATGTGTGCAGGGCCACTGGTATAATCCGTAGCCTATTTACATAGTCAGTGGTGAAGGAGTGGCCAGATCCATATACTAGGCACTATGTATCTGAATATGGGTCTGATTTCAACCCACCAGTTTTAGTTTCCAAACAGGTCACAAGCTGCTGCCTGTGGGTCCCCAATTATATCATCTCTCAATAAATATTTAGGGACAACCTAACATTACAGTTTAAAAAGTATAATAAACATATAGATAAACTGAAAATACTCATGAGGAGGAATTATCAGAACCCTGGTAACATGAAAATTAGAGCAGACTAACTCCTACAAGGGATTACAAGGGAGATATAGCTGAAAATGCCATCCATAGAGAAATTGTTGATATTACAGAAATAGAATTCAGAATATTGATAGTAAATAAGATTAATGCAATTAAAGAGAAGATGGATAAAGAAATCTAAAAAAAAGTTCAAAAATTGTCTCAAGAAATTAGTGAAACTAAAAAAAAAAGTCATTGAGGATTTGTGCATAATTAGGAATAATAAAGTAGAGCTTAAAGAATTGTAAAAAGCTTTCTAGGAAATTGAAAACATGGTAGGGAGTCTCAACAATAAAGTAGAACATGGAGAAGAAAGAATCTCAGGAATCAAAGAAAAGCCTTTTGAGTTATCCCAATCATTCAAAAAAGCAAAAAAGAAGATATTAAATGAGAAGTATTCCTGAGAGAGAAATGAGACTATTACAAATGCTTATGGATGCCACTTTTTCTGTCACCATAACCTGTCAGATTTTTGGCTGGCCATGGGAGAAAAAAGAGATAGGCCCTGCCTTACTAATGTGGCTGGAATTAATTCTAGGGTACCTCTGCATTGGGTAGGTCCAAGATATAGTTGGCAGAGATCCTGTGCCATAGTCATGGGTGAGAGCTGAGGAATTCTGAATCACAGGGATTCCTAAAGGAGAAGAAGAGAATCCTAAAAGAATGAAACTTATTTCAAGACTTCATGTTGAAGAATACCCCAAACATTGCTTAATAACCAGAAATTCAGATATTAGATAGTTTTAGAATGCTAGACTACTCAATTCAAATAAATCATTCCTAGACACATTATAATTAACCTGGTGAAAATAAAAATGAAAGAGAAAATTCTGCAAGCAGCTAGGTGCAAGAAACTCATTACCCATAGGGGGAAAATATAAGGGTGAGAAAAGACTTTTCAGTTGAAATTGTTCAATCCAGAAGATGGTGGTCATCTGTCTTTAACCTTCTTAAACAATTTTCAGCACAGGATTCTTTACCCTGATAAATTAAGTTTAATATTCATTGGAGAAATCAAATCTTTTACTGGCATGCAAACATTGAGGAAATTCACCCCAAAAAGACAACTGTGAGAGAAATAGACTTGTTCTTCATTCTGCCCATCACACTGGAATACAGCATAAGTAAAGAAACCCAGAAATTAAAGGACAAAGCCTAACTTCTGCAATGTTGAAAGTGACAAAATTAAGCAACAGGCAGCCACAAAACAAGATGAATAGAACTCCAACATACCTATCGACTCTGTCAATAAATGTGAATGTCTTAAATTCCCCACTAAAAAGGCACAAACTGAATGACTGAATAAAAAAGGAGAAGCCAACTATATGTTGTCTTCAAAAAACATATCTAATCTGTAAGGACATAAAAAGACTTAGAGTGAAGCATTGGAAAACAGTATTTCAGGCAAATGGAAATCAGTAGAAAGCTGGGGTTGCAATTTTATTTTCAGATAAAACTGAATTAAACAAACAAACATAAAGTCAAAGATGGATACCATATACTGGTAAAGGGAACAACACTATAAAAAGGCATTACAATCCTAAAAATCTGTGCAACCAACTTAAATGCTCACAGATATATAAAACAAAACCCTAAGTGATCTGAGCAATATGATACTATGAAACACCATAATCAGAACTTCACACAGCATTGACAGAAATGGACATGTCCAGTGGTTTCTTTTATACCACCTATTTCTTGTTAAAGCTATGAAGCTAAGCACTGTGTTGTTCTACTTCATACAATAATAAAAGGTATTGTAAATACTTTAAAAGAGAAAAAAACAATGATTCTCATAAGCATTTATTCATACTTATAGGTGGGTATGTTCAGTAAATGTATATACTTTACTTCTCTGTGTTAAAGAAATTTTCATAATAATCTACTGCAATATTATTTTCATAAAATAAAATTATAATTTGATGTTATTTCCGATACATAATACTTTCAGTAGATTTATTAATGGATACCCATTTGAATATCATAAAACGGTTTTCAATGTTATAAATCCTATTTTTTAAATGTGTATTTTTGATAGGCTTCACAATTCTGTACGCTCCAGATGGAGTTCCCAGATTATTCCCATTTTAGTAATCTAAGCAAAATCCACATATCAAAACAAATTTTCTAAGTAGAAGTTTTTTTCAGTAGAGTGTGGTGGCGTCATAGCTCACAGCAACCTCTAACTCTTGGGCTTAGGCGATTCTCTTGCCTCAGCTTCCTGAGTAGCTGGAACTACAGGCACCCACCATAAGACCTGGATCTAAGTAGAAGTTTTTAAATATCAGAGCATACTTTAGCAGACATAAAATTTCCTATAACATGTCTGTTATAACAAGTTCATCCTGACAAAAGAGGCAATTAGTTTGCTGACACCAAGAAATGTCACCAATGGTGACAAATTGATTAGTCTATTCATTATCACATTGGCAACATTCCTTGTTATGAACGTTAAAATTATTACTTTCCTGTAATATAAATTTGCATTTTAATTTCTCTTTGCTAAACCTTCTAACATGAATTGTAAACTGAAGTTTTGCCTGCTAATTTTTTTTAACATATATTTTATTATTCTTCATTACGTTATTCCCCCTCACCCCCTAGTGGTAAGACAGAATTTATTTACAGAAAAGAATACAGAAAACACTAAAGCTCCTGGTAGAGGGAGAGATTTCTAGTGGGGAGAGAGAAGCTCTCTCCGTTTCTCTCCCAGTCTTTCCCCATCTCCTCCTTTAGGTTTTTAGTCTCAGGGTATATATAGGTGTATGAGTTCCTTGGCCAGGAAACGAATGAATACAGTCCCTTCCGCCAGGGGCAAGGTGAATGAATGTATCAATGAATGGATACAGTCCATTCATGGAATTGAGGCCTAGGAAATTCACAAAAAATTGACCTAGTCA
>CAUYON010059482.1:0-24704 GCA_963573935.1 Arctocebus calabarensis | reverse complement strand
TCAAGTTTGATATGAGGACAATTAATGACAATTATTGGCACGGTGGGGGTGAAGGAAGGGGAGAGCAGAGAGAGGAAGAATGAGGGAGGGGTGGGGAAAGGAAGAGCAGAGAGAGGGAAGGAGTGAGGGGGGTGGGGTCTTGGGGTCTTGGTGTGTGCCACACCTTTTGGGGCAAAACACAATTGTAAGAGGGACTTTTCCCAACAAATGCAACCAGTGTAACATGGTTTCTTGTACCCTCAATGAATCCCCAACAATAAAAAAAAAAAATTATACACTTTATTTCCTTCTTAATTTACTCCTAACTTTTGTCTCTGCCTGAGATCAGTGAAATTACTTAATCACTAAAGAAAGAGTAGATAATGCTTCTGTAAAATGAGTAACACTCATACGGGATAAAAAGATCTTTTCACAGGCTCAAGAATGATGAATCCGTGCGTTGCTCATCATTGCTCGATGTCACAGTGCTGTCCAAGGCACAGACTACTCCCAAGCATTATTCCAGTCATTAATTTTTATCAATCCAATTGCCCCTTTTCTTCTATATCATGGTCTTTTAAACACTCAGTCATTCAATCCAGACCAATGTATCAGAAAGGGTGTGCTATTATGGAAATAATGCATATACAATTCCTAACCTGTTGAGATTCTATGGTATTAGTTTATATTAGAAATAGAATAAACAGGAATATTTACAGATGAATCAAAATGTGATATAAGGGATGGCACCTGTGGATCAAAGGAGTAGGGCACCAGCCCCATATGCTGGAGATAGCGGGTTCAAAAACTGCAAAAAATAAAAATAAAATACATCTCTCTGTGATTTTAAAAATGTGATATGAGAGTTAAATTTTGACTAAGACATTCTTTTATCATTAAAGATATCATCTCTTTTGAACTCACATACTCCCTTGGTCTGAATCAGTCTTTGCACTGGTAGGCAAAGACAAAATTGCTTGTGAAAGACAAAATCTGCACCAGTGACAAAAACAATGTAGAGAAAATGGGTGAAATTAAGGCTGAGTCCCCTGGCCCGCTGTGGTCCAGAGAAAAAAGCAGTCGTCACCCATTGAAATTGCTGATCCCTCATACAGAACTGGCTCCTCTTCTGGCGTGTGAACAGTGAAAATCAAGAAAATAAAACCAGGGTGGGCTTAGATTTGGAGGAGAAACAAAAAATGGAAAAACAGTGGCAAACATAGAGGGGCAGAAGATTTTCCGTAGAAGCGAGATGTAGTTGGTCATCCCAACCCCACCATGTGAGTAGAGGACAAGAAACAAACTTTCAGAACATCCCTCTCTATCATCTTCCCAAGAGCAAAGACCCATGTGATAAAAACAAGGGGAGGGGGGAGTTACAGCTAAAAACATAGCCGAGCTTTGTTGCATGTATAGAATCAGAATCTGGGACCCTGTGGGGTTTTATGCAAATAAATTTGTCTAAACTCAAGATAAACACAACTGCCTCCAACAGTCTAACAGATAACATGAGGGGAGGCCTGTTTTAAACCAGAGAGTACATGTCTCATTTAAAGGTATTACAGTTCTTTGATGCTTCCTTACTGGCCCATGGTCAGCTTGTTCTCATTTGGCTCTCTGAGGAGCCAAATGTGGGTGTTGCTGCCTGGTCCTTTTACTTTTTCACTCTAATGACTGCAGAGGGACCGCCCCTCTAGCCTGATATACTAAATCTTTGAAGAACTTGCCACCAGGTAAGAACCCCTTCCCTCCTTTCCTCAGGCATATTCTGTGACACTCTGTCTAGCAGGAGAAAGAGCATATCTAAGCCCATTGCAAACAAGATCTAATTTGGCACCTGTAGACCAGAACGAAGTTGCTCAGTAAACTGTCTCCCTATAAAACATAGTGATCTCTGAGGCCCCCATGCATGGTCCCTTTAGTATATATGTCTGTGCAAAATGGGTAATCGAGTATAAAACACATCCCAAATACATGACAGCTGACAGGTAAAGGGAAGGATAGAAATGAAAAGGGATGCCATCGCTAATCATTGTCACTGAGCTCAATTATTGCCTACATAATGTAGAGAATTGGAGGGCTTAAAAAAAAAAAAAACTAGAAACGTGGGATATGACATCCTTATCAAATCATTTGGCTGGAAGCCTAGGAGAGGAATACAGCTGTAGGTTTCGCTTGCCTTTCTTTCTTGCTCAGATTTTCTTTCTCCCTACACCGATCTCAAAGTCCTGCCCTGGGTATTTAGGTCCATTTAGGGGACAGGGTCTTTAGAAATGTCAATATTTAGAAGACAAAGTATTATACAAGAAGATGTAAAAGTATAGTAAAGTGTCTGGAGTGAAATTGTACCTCTAATGTTTTAAAAATATCCAAAGATGAAAATATCATATAATGGCATAAAATTAATATAATAAAATGTATACAGTCATCATATGTTATATGATTCGATAAATCATATTTTAAACATGATTTTCTTAAAGAAAACAATAACATATGTTAAACATGATTTTTGAAGGGAAACACTAATAATTTGAATAAACTGTTAAATTATTTTTCACTTTACTTCTATCATAAAAGCGATACACACTGTAACACAAGATTATTATATCATCATCCAGAATGGACAATACATTATTGTGTTCATCTCTATCTTTTTTTATTATTTGTTTTGCAAAATACTTTCCTCTGTCTCACAACTTTGTTACTTTTGACTCCTTTCTCTGTATCACCTTCCACATGCACTCTGTCTCCAAATCCTGTCAAATCCTTGTTTTCTTTCATTTCTCAAACCTGTCCTTTTTGTGTCCACAATGACTGCTCCTGCCACCCCACTAATCTGCTCCCCATCGTCAGTTTGGATGATGGCAAGCTCAGAGGTAGTCCTCTCTCAAGCCTGTGCTCCACTACCAGATAGGTCTTTCCCCAAGTGACCAATCTGTCCCTGCTTCAGACTATGAACTGCCTTCCATTGCAGGCCAGACCACAGCACAACACTAAAGCGCATCATGTACCTGTGGTGTCACTGGAAATGCAATGTAAAAATTTCCCAGCGGATGCTTGTAAAGAGTCTTCAGGACGGATGGAGTTGCCAAATTTGCACCAAGACACTATGCGACCTAGGTACAGCGCTGTATAAAATCTGGACACTTTATTGCTCCAAGGCCAGGGGTCCTCCGTGAGCTTCCTCCCTCCCAGAGAGCTGCACGAGCCCCCAGTGCCTGACATACTCCACTCCAGCTACCCACCGTCGTGGTTTCTCCTATGAGAAAAGCCCATGGATCTCTTCTTTATTATATTATTAACTAATAATATAGAATGCCTCTGGAAGAACCAGTTTAAATAGGATTCTTTTCTTTAAGAATACCTTACTTACATTTTTGCTATATATTATTTCCAAAGAGTATTTGTAAAAGCAGATGCATGTACCAAATATGCATTTCAAAATAATCTGTTGAATTATGCCATGCTTGTTGATACATGACACTGTGATTGTTCTTGAAAACCTTCCAATCCTATGTCTTTCTGTCTTCACTAAGTTATAAACTCTCCACCAACAGGCGCTGTGTTTTCTAATTCTCCTATATAGCTCTCCATCAACCAAATAAGTACTTTCCATATCCATCAATGAGTGCTTTGTAAATGACCTGAAAATATACAAAAATGGGCACGTCTCACTTCTCTTAGCTAATTTTGGGAGGTCAAGGTTTCACAGGGAACAAAATCAACACTTTAGATTTAAGGAAAAACTTGTGTTCCAATAACCCAAAAAGTAGACTAAAATTTAGTAGATGAGATGGATGAATTAATTGACTAAAAGTAAGGTTAACCTATGTAGACTGTGTTAATGCTTTAGAGGAAGAGGCTTTCCCAGCCTATATTTCAATTTGGAGTTTTAAATCATTGACAGTTGTGTTTTAAAAACTTTCCAAGGAAAAGTTTAAAAAGATATATGAAAGGAAATTTACCCACAGGACATCACTTGGCTTGAGAGTAGACAGTATAGAATAAAGATGCAAACACCAGACCAGGGCAATGTAGAATATTTACATTGATTTAACTGAAGTGTCAACCATCTTGAAAGGAGGGGTTCAGGCAGTAGGCATATAAGAAAACTAAATCCTCACCAATTATTATATAATGGCATCAAGAGATAGCATAGAGTCAAACCACCAATAATTAATGTTATAAACATGTTTTAGTTGTATAAGGAAGGCACATTGCAGCAGGAACAGCTACAAAGGTTTAGAATGAGGCAGGCTTTGAAGGGGCTGAGACAGCAAGCTACCAATTTTATTGAGAATCCTTTGGTACTATTTAGTTTTGAAACTTTGTTCATTGTTTTGTAAACATTGCTTAAAAAAATAGAAATACACACTTGGAGCCAGAAGGGCCCATTGTCTCTGACGTGTGAATTATTTAAGATCAGTTGCTCAGGCAACTGAGAAGACAAATTAGATTTTTGTATAGAGAGGATCCCCTAAAAATTGCCCCAAATAGCATGCTGGGAACCCTAAATCATTTTTATATGATATAGTCCCTTTTCCTTACAACTTCCCTATGTAGTAGATATCATGATCTCCACTTCAGGGATGACAAAAATGAGACTCAGAGATGTCAGATGAACTTCTCAAAGTCCCACATCAGGTAGATAGTGGAGTCAAAAGTTTAACTAAGGTCATCTGGCTCCAAAGCTGATGCTTTTAACCACTGCAAGACAAAAACACTGAACTTCTGGCATAGTCCAGAACGTGGTATGTTATCATGGTGGCCCTAAAAATATGCTTGAAAAATGAATGAGTGGGTGAATACTTAAGAAAAGCAGAAATCACTTAGAAGATCAAAATCAAGGTTTCCAAAGATCAAAATCAAGGTCGATATTTCAGGAATATCTCAAACTTTTGGCTTTAGAACCCCAGGAAGATACATTGCAGAGATAACCTCTAATTTAGAAGGGACCCCCAGAATGAGAAATGAAGCACATTTGCAGAAAATAGAGATTTCATGGATTAATTCAATTTTTTCTACTAGGAAAATTTTAAGACAGGATATTCTTTCACTTTTTGGAGAAGGGACAAATGAGAAGTGGTAATGAGTCTGAACAAGTAGTAGTTCATGAGTCTTGAAAGTGAACAAGCCCATCTAAAATGTCATCCAGGTGGCAGTTTGACAGGAGACTCCATTTTACCAGATCCTTTCAAAACTAATAGCAGTTCTATAAATTTTGCCCTCGTAGATGAGGGCCCTGTTCATATTAGTAAAAATCAAAAATTGTATCTGATAAACTTCACTGGATTGAATTGAATAGTCAAATTAAACATTTTCATTAAAAATTATAAAATCATGCTGATATTTAAATGGAAAGTCAGGGATATATATTATACATATTCTTAGGAAATCTAAAAAGGAAATAGTCTTAGGTTTTGGGCCAAATAGTTTAATTAGAGAAAAAATAAAGTCATAAACAGCTTCATCAAAAACTAGAAAAACAAACCAGGGCAATTGTCAAACCAACATGAATGAATTACCTTTTACTACCTGGTTAATACATTCTGTCTCATATGTCTTCCTATTTAGTTCTTACATCAGTCATATGAAGGAAGCTATTATCTTCATTTTCCACATGTAAAATGGATAGAAATAACAATTGAAGACTCAGATCCAACTTGGTACCCTGTAATGACTCCATTACAACATACTACTTTTTAATGACTAGAATTTTCTAAAAGAAGGCATTATTAATGATCAAAGAAATAATATGTAATAGCTTTATTTTCTGATCTTACATAAAACAGATCAATGTTAGACAAAAGTCCTAATATAACTTAAACCCCAATCTGTATTTAGCACCTTGCCAGCTGCATAGGTCATTTGTAGAGACAGAGTCTCACTTTATCGCCCTCAGTGGCATCACACAGCTCACAGCAACCTCCAACTCCTGGGCTTAGGCGATTCTCTTGCCTCAGTCTCCCCAGTAGCTGGGACTACAGGCGCCCGCCACAACGCCCAGCTACTTTTTTGTTTTGCAGTTTGGCGAGGCTAGGTTTGAACCCACTACCTTTGGTATATGGGGCCAGTGCCCTACTCGCTGAGCCACAGGCCCCGCCCTCATTACGAAAATTTTGAGAAACATATAAGTCTACATTGACAGAAACAAATGAAAGCCCTCCCAGAAACACCAATAAGGCGAGCAAGTTGAAACCTGCACGGGTGAATCAGAACGGTTATTGTTGACTGTGTTTCTTGGAAGGGAAATAAGGGGCCATAACACAGTGTATCTTTCATGAGGCCCACCTACTTGGTAAACATGAGAAACTGCTTCTCTTTAGTGGAAGTGCCGTGCAACTCTGTGGAGTGACTTTCACTCTGGGAATGCCTGTCTTGTACAATGCCAGTGGGCATGTGACAGGGAATGATCCTGCAGTGTGTGCACAGGTGACCCTCGCTGCTCTGCAGCAGCCCTCCCCCACTTCACAGGCCCTGTCTTTGCCCAATTCACTCCTGGACATTTGTCTTCTCTGACATGGAGAGAAGATGAGGAGCGGAGAACCAGTGTGTGAGCGGCCTCTGAGGTTCGGTGGACGTGATCTTTAGGGAGAAGGTAGAGAAAATAATGCAGGCTACAGCTGTGGAGTATGAGAGCTGAAGGATTCAGAAGGAATCTGCAAAATATCATTGTGGGTTATAAATTGCATCTTCTCGTTTTCTGAAAACGACAAGTAAAAAATCAGTTTGAATTTTCTTTCACCTGTCAAAAGTTTCTTGACCCACCTTACAGTTCAAACAGGACCTACATTTGGGTTATGAATTACACGATGAATGCTATGTCTTTTATTTAAAACCATCCTTGGAAAGCTTATTTTTCTAAGTTTTCTTTGAGGTTGTTTTGAAAGTTTTCCGTTTAAAAATCTGCAGTTCATCTCCGTTCACAATTTCCGCTCCCCTAATTCTATTGCCGAAGTTACAAAATGTTCAGATTTGGCTTGAGAAATTCCAGAAACTACTTTAGAAAAAATGATCGGTATAAGAAAGTATAAATGAAAAAGGATCAGAGTTAAATAGCTGAAACATAGCAATCAGGATAGAGTCAGAACATATACAATTTTAATGTTTTAGTACAGAAAGCCCTGAGAATCAAAACTATTACTTTAGAACTTGACAGGCAGCAGTAAAAATATTTTTCGAGTCAGTCTTTTTTCTGAATAATTGGCCTGATTGCTCAACCAGTATTTGCTATCAGAATGTAGAAAATAGTATCAGTGCAGGGATGCCCTTGAAATTAATGATTTTTTCCCTGTTCATGAATATCTTTACTTACCAGAACATTTGAATACTTCATTATTTAAAAAACCAAATCCAATCAAGAAGCTAAGAAATAAAGTTTCTATAGCCCCATTTTCTTAATTGATGAAGACTTTCAAATTAATTTGAAAAGATCAACCCTTTATTGGCAAGGAATTTGTTTAGATATCACAGTCATAATCTGAGTGGCATTATTACAGAAAGTATACTTTTTGTAACCTATCCAAAGATTTTCTTTTAGTGCAAACCGTAAGAATAATAGAGGTATTAAAAGAAAGATGAATTGTGATTGATAGAGGAGAAAATTCAATTACTTGGCAAGTATATTTTAAATTGAAAATGATAATATATTAGTGACTGACATGGACATATTGATGTTTTAGAGCCATGCTTTGCTGGAATACTTTATGCTTTGTTTTTAAGTGATGTCAGATCTTTGTCTTGGGACCTAGAAGCAGACACTTAATGTTATGTGCTTGTTTGAGTCGACTCTGTAGTGTGATGGTGGTTTAATCAGTCTGCCTATAAAACCCTTTATATGAAATGGAGCAGGTCATTAATTAATATGTTCATAGTCTTGTTCACATCCAGAACTCTCAGAGCTGAGAAAACCTCTGTCTGCCTTTCCTTTTGCTATTCTTCCCAAGTGCAGGCTAATAAAGGCGAGGGGTGTTTTCCAGCTGCCAGTGACCTGCACAGCTGCTGTAAGGTCATGCACTACACCTGAAAGGGGTGGGCACACTATCAAAGCAGGACTGTTCTGCCTTTGTTGTGTGGGGAAACTTCTCTCCTGATCTAGCCTCTCTGGGTACCAAGGAAGCAAGGAAAATAACAGTCCCTGTGTTGGCTAGTACCAAGACGGTGAATAATACTCTTCCCCAGCTCCATGTGCTTCAGTAATTTTTTTTTAAATAAAAGAAGAGAAATATATGTGTATACACAAAGAAAGCAATTTAACCAGCACAACTAGGTACAAAGGGAGAGATTTTGGTACACCGTTCTTCATGCCACCATCCGACCCTATGCCAGACTTCCTCTGACACAATGATTTTTCTATTCCACTCCTATATTGAAGGACATCCAACACTTTTTGTTAGTATTGTGTTTGTTCATCTGCTCTAACACATTTCCTCATGGAGCACAGACTCTAGCCAACAGCACAGGTCAAGCTCTTTCTGTTTCTCGGCAGGCCATGTGTTTTGCTGTGAACAGGTGATCATCCATTGTATTCACCCAGTTGTGCTTGTAGGAAAATGGCCTGCCCAAAATAAATAAGAGCTTAGGAGTATGTAGGTGGTACTTCTAGTTACCACCCACGGTAATGACTGCAAAACTTTTTAGTAATATATTTTTCTCTACCCAGTGCCCACCAGCTCCCACCCTGTCAAATTTTTATGTATGTGTCAGTACATACTTTGTGCACCTTATTTTCATGGAAAGGTTTTTGTTTTTGTTTCTGGTTTTGGGGGGTTTTTTTGTTTGTTTGTTTGTTTGAGACAGAGCCTCAAGCTGTCTCCCTGGGTAGAGTGCAGTGGCATCACAGCTCACAGCAACCCCCAACTCCTCAAATGATTCTGCTGCTTCTGCCTCCCAAGTAGTTTGGACTGCAGGTGCCTGCTACAACGGCCTGGCTATTTTTTGGTTGCAGCCGTCATTGTTGTTTGGCGGGCCTGGGCTAGATTCAAACCTGCCAGCTTAAGTGTATGTGGCTGGCGCCTTAGCTGCTTGAGCCACAGGCACTGAGCCTCATGGAAAGGTTTTAAGGATCCTTTAATATCTACAGTTACTCTTCTAATTGTTTTTTTTTTTTTAAAGTAGTGTCTCACTCTGTCACTCTGGGTAGACCACTGTGGCTTTATAGCTCACAAAAACCTCAAACTCTTGGGCTCAATTTATCCTCCTGCCTCAGCCTCCCAAAGTAGCTGAAACTATAGATGCTCTCCACAATACTTGGCTAATTTTTCTATTTTTAGTAGAGAGGGGGTCTGGCTCTTGCTCAGGCTAGTCTTGAACTCTTGAGCTCAAGCAATCCACCCACCTCAGCCTTCCAGAGTGCTAGGATTACAGGTATGAGCCACCATGCCTGGCTCATCTAATTTTTTTAAAGATTGCATATATATGTCATTGTGTGCATATATATATGCCATTGTATGTAAAGATTGCATATATGAGTGTATATATTTCATTGTATGGACCACCTACATTGAGATAAGTGGTACCCTAAGGTTGGATATTTTTATTTCCCCTTGCTCTATTACAAATAAAAATCTAATGAATATCCCCCAAAATATATTTTTTACGAGTATATCATAGCATACATCTCTAGCAGTAGGTAGAATTGCTGGGACAAATACAAATCTATTTAAAATTCTAAAAAATTATTAAATTTCTCTTTTAAAAACAGCTTCAATTTGCACTTCTACCAGCACTCTTTTGAGCACTTGAAAATATCAGACGCTTATCTTTCCCCAATCTGATAAATGGCAAATAGTATCTCACTGTTCCTTTGCTTTATAGGTCTTTAACAATGGTAATGTTTTAATGCAATAAATGATTATTTCTATTTATTATATTGTCAACTACCTATTTTTCCTATTATCTTTAAATATCTTATCTTTAAATATATAGAACACTTTACACATTTCCCTGTCATTTTTTTTTCAGTTTTTGGCTGGAGCTGGGTTTGAACCCACCACCTCCAGCATATGGGGCCAGTGCCCTGCTCCTTTGAGCCACAGACGCCACCCAATTTTGCACACAGACATTGCTAATCCTCTCTAAATGATTCTAATTTCAATATGTGTGTTGCTTTGGCGAAGCTCCTCTGATTTCTGCAACTGTGACCACTTTTTTTTTTTTTTTTTTTAAGGAGTAGGAGGAACAGATAAAAAAGAAGGTTGAGGGTGCGAGAGGGATTAGGAGTGGCACTGCCACCTCTTACCCTCTACTAATCCCTGATTTTACAAGAAGTCCTTAGTACGCAGTGGGGGTCAGCATAATTGCTGCTGTGAGTCTGGGTGGCTTAGAATCCCAAAATTGCCATTTATTAACCAGGCACTTAAGAAATGTACTTAAATTTTCTAAATCTCAATTTCCTCATTCGTAAATTGGAGATAGGGATAGCATACAAGTGTTACTGTTTACATTAAGTAAAAATCTACTGAAACTGACCAGCACTGAATGTAGCACACAGCACACTCACTCCGTCACTGTCACTAAACTGGCAGGCCCTGTCCGGGAGGGGCAAGAGCACCTTCTCTTTCTTGATCTCAATGTCCCTTGTTAGTTAGAGACTCTCTCTTTTATTTGCGTTTTCCATTTCTGTGGAGGAACAAATATTTTGGCATATTAAACAGTTAAAGACATGTTCAAGAAATGGCATGCTTTATCCAGTAAAGGGAGGTAAATAATAACGGGGAAAGCATATTTTGTTTTTCTTTTCAATTTACCTGTCACCAATAAATGATATAAGGAAAAGAAGACTGATGAATTCCATTTCAATCTTCAGGTACATTTGCAATTTGATGCCGACCTAAGTAAGATTTCTAGGTAATCTTACTTTTTTTTTTTTTTGGAGGACAGAATCTCTCTCAGTTGCCCAGACCACAATGCCGTGGCATCAGCCTAGCTCACAGCAACCTCAGGCTTCTGGGTTCAAGTGATTCTCCTGGCTCAGCCTCTGGAGTAGCTGAGACTACAGGCACTCACTATGATGCCTCATCTCCTCAGCTAATTTTTCAATTTTTAGTAGAGACGGGGTCTCCCTCTTGCTCAGGCTGGTCCTAGTTCAAGGGATCCTCCCCTAACCCCCAGCCACCCAGAGTGCTAGGATTACAGGCATGAGCCACTGTGCCTGCCTAACCTGACATTCTTATATCAGCAGATTTGGTCTTTATTTTCTTTCCCCTTAATGACTTCAGAATTGTTCCTCCTTATACTGTTACACTACACTGTAAACTGCTTAGTTTCTACTATAGTATAAACTAACCTAAAGTTTAAAGGATACTAAAAACCAGTGAAAAGAAGCTAGAAGATTTAAACCTATAATATTAAATTATCTCTAGCAAATTCTATTTTTGAATATTAAAGAAAGTATATCAAAGTCTTTGACAAGAAAAACCTATGTAAAGTCTATTTGATGCAATTTGCATAAATATTGTTTTCCCTGTGAAGAAACTGGCAGTTTTATCAGACATGTGCTAAAAGTTGTTTTTGCATTGCTTTGATTTTTGTTTCTGTTTAGATAAATATTAATAAGCAGTATTTGCTGAAGTTGGGAGATTCTTCTCACATGTAATAATCATATCTGAGATTTATAGAAAAGCTAATCCAGTGATTTAAATTTTGGTAATGAAATCTCATAGATAAGTGAAATTAATGGGAGTGATGTCATGAGGCCATCATTAAAATGTAAAAAGATGGATTTTTTTGGAGGTTTCATCCCTATAGAAAGCCATCAACTTAAGTCAGATAAAGATCAGATACCAAGAAGAAATATCGTTGTTGACAATTTTAAAGTGTCCAATGGTCATAAAAACACATAGTTAATGTTATGATTAGAAATATACTTACTGGGTGGCGCCTGTGGCTGAAAGGAGTAGGACGCTGGCCCCATATGCCAGAGGTGGTGGGTTCAAACCCAGCCCTGGCCAAAAACTACAAAAAAAAAAAAAAAAAAAGAAATATACTTATTGATAGAAGCCAATAATTAAATAATTTAAGTCTTTTTTTGCTCTTTATTAATTTTATATCAAAATTACTTGAAAGGGCATGCCATCTCTAAGCTCAGAGATAATTAAAATTGTTTTATCCTTTTTTAAAATTTTCTGTTCACAGAAAATGATGACCATCTAAATGGCTTAAAAGCCAGGTTAGAAAATGCTGATATGAGGAATGAAGATCTCCTGAGAGCTTTGAATGACACCTTGGGGAAGTTATCAGGCATTCCAAATGGTAAGCATTCAGTCTGCCGCACAGTGTCAGCTGATCTGAACTTTTGAAAAATGCTGTTCTCGGCTTGGCGCCTGTGGCTCAACGGACTAAGGCACCAGCCACGTACACCTGAGCTGGCAGGTTCGAATCCAGCCTGGGCTCGCCAAACAACAATGATGGCTGCGACCAAAAAATGGCTGGGCATTGTGGCGGGCGCCTGTGGTCCCAGCTACTTGGGAGGCAGAGGCAGGAGACTCGCTTGAGCCCAGGAATTGGAGGTTGCTGTGAGCTGTGATGCCACAGCACTCTATCCAGGGTGACAGTTTGAGGGTCTGTCTCAAAAAAAAAAAAAAGAAAGAAAAAAGAAAAATGCTGTTCACTTTTACAACTTTTTATTTTAATTTCAGAATATTAAGGGGTACAAATGTTTTTCTTTCACGGATAGCCTTTATGATGCATAAGTCACAGCTATTAGTGTGCCCAAGACCCAAATAATATCCATTGTACCTCTTAGGTCAGAGTTACCTCCCCGTCTCCCCCAACTTTGATTTCCAATGACTTTTACTTCTCTTTGTGCCCATTGATTTGTTTCAAATTATTAGAGAGTATATGGGGTGTTTGTTTTTCTATTCCTGAGCTGCCTCACTTAGGGTCTTCAGCCATCCTAATTGCTGCAAAAGACGTGACTTCATTTCTTTTTATGGCTAATACTCCATGGTGTGTTGGTGTGTATATATGGCACATAGGTTGATTCCACATTTTTGCAGTTGTGAACTGTGCTACAATAAATATTTGAGTGCAAGTGTCTTTTTGATAAAATGACTTATTTTCCTCTGGGTACATACCCAATAGTGGGATTGCTAGGTCCAATAGTAGGTCTATTTTCATTTCTTTGAGAACTCTCCATATGTTTTTTATAGCAGTTGTGCTAATCTGCAGTTCCACAACAGTATATAAGCATTCCTCTCTCTCTCTGCATCTGTGCCAGCCTCCACTGCATTTTGACTTTTTAATAGTAGCCATTCCAATAGGGGTATTGTGATATCTCATTGTGGTTTTAATTTGTGTTTCCCTGATAATCAGTGATAGTTAGCCTTTTTTCATGTTTATGGGCCTTTCATTTATCTTTTGGTAAAAAACTTCTATTTATGTGTTTTGTCCACTTTTTAACAGGGTTGTTTTTCTTTTCTTGCATATTTTTTTGAGTTCTTTATGGATTGTGGATATCAGTCCTTATCAGATATATAGCTTGTGAATATTTTCTCTCATTTGGTAGGTTGTCTATTTGCTCCAGTGACTATGTCCTTCATTGTACAGAACCTTTTTAATTCAATCATGTCCCATTTGTTTTAGTTGTTGTTATAATTTGGAGACCAACTCATAAATTTTTTGCCTAGGCTGATGTATTATGTTGAATAGAAGTGATGGCAGTGACCACCCTTATCTTGTTCCATTTCTTAAGGGAATGCTTTCAATTTTCCCCATTGCATAATATGTTGGCTGTGAGTTTATCATATATGGCCAGGTTGATGACTACAACATGCCTTGGCGATGTCCTATTTGCTATGAATCTTCCTGGTGTTTGATGACCATCTTGTACATCTTTATAGCTGGCATCCATAGGAATATATTATAAAATAAATATATATACAGATCATTATTATACCAGTCATCCCTTAGAATTGGCAGGTAATCATTTCTAGGACTTCCTACAGATACCAAAATCATCGGATGCTCATATCTTGGGTATAAAATGGCATGATACAACCTTCATCTATCCTCCCTTTAAATTATTCCTAGATTATTTATAATCCCTAATATAATGTAAAGGCTATGTAAATAGTTGTTATACTACATCATTTCGGTAATAATGACAAGAAAAAATGTTCACGTACCTTCAGTACAAATTCAACTATCCTTTTTTCCCCAAATATCTGAATCCACATATGTGGAACTCATGGATATAGAAAGCTGAGTGCATTGTCTTTTGAATTTCAGCCCAAGAAGTCTTATATCAGTTGGAAAGAATAAACTCAAGTAGACATTATTCTCTAAAATGCTGATGATGTACTGCCCCAAAGTCACAGTTGATTATAGATAGATAATCTACAATATTCACCACGACAGAAGAAAGCCAACTGCCGTTCTCTCTCCACAAAGTTCAATTCCTTGCTATTTCAATATTGAAAAACATAAGTGGTCAAACTGGATCTGTAATATCTTTCTACCTATTAAAACGATATGTAATTATTGTTTGATGTCAGTTCCTGGCAGCATGTATTATTTTAGAGATATTGTTTTCATAATTTTTATACTTTTAATAACAATAACAAAGATTACAAATACTTTTTTTAACATGTATTTTATTATTCTTCATTACATTGTGCCCCCCAACCCCTCAGTGGTAAGACAGAATTTATTTACAGAAAAGAATACAGAAAACACTAAAGCTCCTGGTAGAGGGAGAGAATTCCAGTGGGGAGAGAGAAGCTCTCTCCATTTCTCTCCCGGTCTTTTCCTGTCTCCTCCTTTAGGCCTTAGTCTCAGGGTATATATAGGTGTATGGAGATTACAAACACTTATTGAGTGCTTACTTATGCTTACATTAAGTGTGTATAACCCTCAAATGAATCTGACAAAGTTGGGAGCATTATTATATCCATTTTACAGGTGAGAAACTGAGAATCAGGGTACTGAAGGCCATTATTAAAAGTGGATGTAAGAGATTGGAACCCCACAGTTTGACGTCAGAGCCTATGGTCTTAACCAGAAACTTACACACACACCAGTAGATATTTATGGGGGAATATATGTTCTATATACAAATTATGGTTAAGAGACAAATGTATACATTTATACGAACAAGAAATTCAAAATTTAAATATTCATGGCTTTACGTTTTAGATTTGTATGTTACCTCTTGAGTAATAAGTCAACAGAAAATTTCCAATGCTGTAAATAAATAAATATATTTACAAGCACATGGTCCAACCTACCTGAAAAAGTTTCTCCATCCTCAAATGGCAATGCATTCATTGCCCCCGTCCCTACAGAAATGCCGATGAAATCGTAAAGCTAGTTTTGACGATGCTCACATGAGTAAATTTCTCTTTACTATGTTCAGCAGCAGATCACAATAGGCCCTTATACAAAGAAAATTTAGAATAATCACTTTGCTACTGAAGGAGCTACTGAGTGTATTCATAGCAAGAGTCCTTGAGAAAATTTAATTTAGCTAAAAAGTATGCTTCCTTGGCTACTCCACGCTGAGACAAAGTTCAGCCCTCTCCCTTCGTCAGGGTGTCCCTGAGGTCAGCCCGCCGCAGCTTCACTTGGAGGAGCCAGGATTGAGCTGCTAACTCCAGACGCTTTGTCTTGTTTCTCCTGCCCTCACTTGGCTGACAGATACAGCTGCTAAACTTGAAGCTGTTAAGGACAAAGCCAGAGAAGCCAACGACACAGCTAAAGACGTGCTGGCACAGGTTAGAGAGCTCCACCAGGACCTGGCCGGCCTGAGGAAGAACTACGACAAGCTAGCAGACAGCGTCGCCCAGACGAACGCGGTGGTGAAGGATCCTTCCAGGAACAGTAAGAGTTTTTTTCATTGTAATGTCATTTATTCCTTTTTTTTTTTTTTGGTTGGAGCTGGTTTTGAACCTGCCACCTCTGGCATAGGGGGCCAGTGCCCTACTCCTTTGAGCCACAGGCCTCACCGTGGTGTAGTCTGCCCTCCTCGTTCCTTGGACTGGGCTCAGGAACTGAGTGTCCTGCAGTCTGGGATTAGAATCCAAGGCTCTCCGCTCTGCCCCAGACCCAGCGGAATTTTATCTAATCAGGGAGCGATTAGGAACTCTCAAGGTCTGCGTGAGATTTTATAGAGAGGTGCTAAACACTTTTTAATCCATTACTGGAATCAAAAATATAGCTGTCCTTGGGAAATTATATTTTCAGAATGGGCCAAATTTCACAGAACACAGAGGTTAGGGATGCTCATTATCAGGCCTGTTAGAATAGTATGGAGATGGGATTGACCTAAAATGTATCAAAATTTGAATATCTTGATTTTTTTTTAGACTCCAGTTATTGAATATTTCTAGGAAATAAAAATAAGGGACTTATCTAGTTTATAAAGAAGACTGAATCGTCACATCCAATTACACTGATTTAATAAGGATTTACTGAGACTCTCTGGGGGAACTCAATTTAATAATTTATATTATTAGTTAATGTAGACAATAAACATGATTCTTTTATGTATTTTTTTCCTATCAAGTGATAAGAAGTTATCTTGGGGTGTGGTTTCACCAAAGGAGATGCTTGCATTTTTCATTTTCCAGAAACTAGCCTTCTTTATACACGAATATTTCATTGGGTGTTAAAATATTAGTAGAGTGTAAAAAACCCAAAACACTGTTATTGACGTTAAATGCTATGTAGTTCAGATGCCGTTTGGCTGAGGAGTGGAGAGTAATTTCAGCACCCTCACCTCAAATCTAATGCTAAGGATGCTTTGATCTATTAAACACTGTTCGCTTGTTTGTGAACAAGGAAGTGGGCAAACACATATAACATGTAACTTTGGAGCTAGAGTAGAAAAAGATAAATTCCTTCCCATTTGTTTGAGGAAGAAAAAGGGGATACACAAATGTCTTTAATTAGTTTTACTTGAAGAAATGACTCTCAGATCTTACTTAATTTTTATAATGTAAGCCTAGAAATAGCTTCTCTCATAGTTCAAATAATTCATAAGAATAATTACTCTAAATTTATGTCAAATCACAATATTTTTCAAAAAAAGAATGAAAAAATTTTAAGTGAATACTAGTATTTTGCTAATTTTATAATTCAAGATATTATTTAATTCTATTTTAGATCTCAACTAAGGGTCTTTTCATAATATTATTTCTGTTTTAATCCTGTCCTCTACAAAGAGAAATAGCTACCCATTAATATTAATAAAATTGGGTCCATTTTCTGTTTTATTAGAAAATTATAATAAAGTTTCTTTGAATATAAACAATGGCCACTAAATAACATATTTTGTGTGTACTTTCATTTGATACTCTTTCCCTGGGATTAGAATGCTAAATACTTTTTTGTTGTTGTTGTTAAATCATAGCTGTGTACATTAATGCAATCATGGGGTACAATGTGCTGGTTTTATATACAATTTGAAATATTTTCATCGAATTGGTTAATGTAGCCTTCATGGCATTTTCTTAGTTATTGTGTTCAGACATTTATATTCTACATTTAGTAACACTTTTTAATCCATTAATGGAGTCAAAAAGACAGTTGTGCTTGGGAAATTATATTTTCAAAACTGACTTACGATGGGGCATATTTGTAATTAGTACCTGTTCTGAAATATAGCATTTTTATAATCACTGTTTTATAATATGTATGGAAAATATATCCTCATAAATTTTCTAATTTTTGTGTTTTACTTCCACATGAAATTACCTGCAGAAATCAGTATGTATATGTTTCCTTGTTACACTTTTTAGTAACTCTTAAGCTTCATCGCCTATTCCAAAAAGCTTTAACTTTGCATGTTACCATATCTTAGCACTGCTTTAAACATTACACAGTCATTCTTTCCACTGTCACAGTATTAATGCTAGGTACATAAAAGGAATGGGAAACAGAAAACGAGTGAATTAGAAATCAAGTGCTTTTAATAGTGTTATGGAAAATTAGTGTAATATCTGGATGATAGCCACATAAAAGTGGAAACCTGAATCCTTTCATAGACTGAACTAAATGCTCTTATAATGGAAATTCACCCACTGCCACTCAAATCACTTCTTTGCAATAGAAGTAAAATAAATTAGATCCTCCTTATAAGTAACTATTCCCAACTTCTAGAGAATTATATTTGGAGAAGGACTTAATAAAATTAGATCTTAACAAATATATGACTATGGGATAGATATAAAAATACTCTCTTATGCATTTCATAATTTACATTAAAAGTCAAAAATAAAACTGCAAAATAGCCAAAAATTAATAATAAAATATATCTTATTAAAAATCTAAAAAATATTACCAAGCCCGTCCTGAGTAGAGAATGAGAACAACTGTAGAACTAAAACAAGCATTGAAGTAAATAATTTTAGACAGTCAACTTGATAAGGTAGATGTTAATTAACGTAAAAAAAGAAAAAGGAGCAGCAAAAGATGAAAAAAAATTATGAATTAGAAGACGGTAAAGAATAGACCTCATAAACTTAAGAGATGAATCCTTAGGAATATAAAGATTAAAAATTAAATATTGGCAGGTTTAATCATGAAAATTAAGCATAAATAAGCAAAATTCTAAAGGAGATATAATTACCTAAGGGAGGAAATTTAACACAGAAGAAATTACTGTGTTAACATTATTATTATTTATGCTAATAAATTTTAAAGCCTAAAGGTTATCAACAATTTTTTTAGAAAAATGTTAGCTAAACAAAATTTATCTTCAGGGGTGATTTTAAAATATATACAATCAGATAGTTATGGAAGAAAGTAATTTTCAGAAATTACTGTGGGAGACAGCATGACAACATCACAGATGATTTATTTTTTAAGAAGATGATTTCCTTATGACTTAGACTGCACCAGAAGGTAAAGAAGAAAGGGGAGGAGGGAACCCTAAGGTTCCATTTTGAAACATTTGATAAAAACTTCCAGGAGCTTTAGAAGAAAAGGATCTGTTATTTGCCTGAGCCTAAGTCGTCTTGTTTAATTACTTTTTATTTTCTTCATGAATCTAAATCTAAATCATCTTTCCTCAATTCTAGACTAATTGGTAGACTATCATTGCAGAATTAAAGAAAGGATAAAATGGGCAAATGGTTTATTAAAAGCGTACAAAACAAAGGAGTATTTGTGTTTATGTCGTTCATGTGGTATATATAACGAAGTCTTTGATTCAGGAAGAAAATACTGTACTCGGTTGTTGACCTATCAACTCTATTAATTAAAATTGATAGTTGACCTAAATTATTTTGAAATGCCACGGACAATATAATTCATATTTATGAACATGAGTTCAAAATCCCTACCTACAAACCTAATTTAAATATAATGATAATTTACTTCCATTGGAGCACATTTGATTCATTCCTAAGTGGTCTCTGTGGTCACGTGTCACGCAGGGAGCAGAGAGCAGATCATTCATAGTCTAACGGGGCCTTGGACCTTGGGCAGTTTAACTTTTCATCAGGGTCACAATGACAGAAAGCTGAACAAAATACACTCAATCAGATAACAAATGACATCATTTGGAGAGGACTGCCAGCATCCTAGAGAGAGAATAATTGGTTTTCCAAGTGTCATCTGCCCTCCCTTGAAAAGCACATACTGGAAGTCCATGGATCAGTAATGACCTTCAACTGTTTGGGGGCTGAAACTTTTGAAATTGCTAATATTCAACCTTCTATTTTGTTTTTCACCTACAAAAATGGCAGTTTAATATGGGTCAATCTAATACATAACACAGGATAATCAACTATTCTTCAAATGAAACTGAACTTCAGCATGAAAGATTTAATTACAGTATAACATAGGCCTTCAGTCTAAGGGTTTTCAACATCCAAATGTTCTTCAAAAGACATTTCGCTAGCTTCTCTTTTTAAGATGTGCAAAGAAAAAGAAAAAGAAAGAAAACCAATTTTGTGTAAGAACCCTGATTTAAATACAGTTCTGGTTTGGACAGACTAGGTGACATTTTAAAGATGCTTTCATTTTCCTTCTTCTATGACTAAAGTTCTATTATGTAAAGGTTAACATTTTGGCTGAAGCTAGAAATTAAGCATTGAATTAAGTTCATCACATTCTCTATCTTCAATGCTAATTTTCACCTTAATCACAAAACCGGAGTGGTGGCTGTCTTTCTCTAACATCTCCTCTGGCCTGTTTGAATCTCAACTAAAACATTCTCTTTTACCATCACACACTTTGCTTCAGCAGTCCTGGTCTTGTCACATGGATAAGATGAAATTGTTTAGTTAAGCACTGTGTGTGGGGGGGTGGGGGGGTGGGTGTCGCAATTTGTTCTGTACAGTTGCAGATGCAGGTGCCACTGTAAAAAATCTAGAACAAGAAGCTGACCGGCTGATCGATAAACTCAAACCCATCAAGGAGCTTGAGGATAACTTGAAGAAAAACATCTCTGAGATAAAGGAATTGATAAACCAAGCCCGGAAGCAAGCCAACTCTGTAAGCTTTCTTGTTTCAGTATCAGAAACTGATCGTAAATGTTGGGAACCATAGGCACTTGTTGGATTATTCCCAGAGGGAATGTCTTCCTCCAAGGGTTTCCTATTCAAGGATCTCTGGTCGTTTTCCTTTAACTTGAGCTATTTGGGGCACGATGGAGAGGGAGGTTAGATTTTTTTCTTCCCCTAAATTTCAAAAGACATTTCATGAGAACAAGAATTGCCATTTATTGTTTTAGAATTAGAAATTTTTTTTTTTTTTGCAGTTTTTGGCCGATGGCAGATTTGAACCCACCACCTCTGGCATGTGGGGCCAGTGCCCTACTCCTTTGAGCCACAGGCACTGCCCAAGAATTCTTATATACATATTATGATTGTTTGACTACAGTAATATAAATACCAAGAATAAAAACTTTACTATTATATACTAAAAAGGCATGAATAAGAGTGCATTGCTCTTGATAAAAAAAAAGATCAGCTAGTAGGGTTGTGGCAGAAATAAACAAACAAGGTTATATAGAGTAATAGCAAGGAGGAACCACTATTGCAGATATAATAATATACACATTACATATTTTTATATATGATATGTATTTTCTTTTTTTCTGAGTATGACCAACCACAAAAATGACTTTGCTTACTATTTCTACATTTTTACTTTGGGGTAAAAATAAGAAATACGTTACTTATCTCAGAATTTTGTTCTTTATTTACCCAATTAGAAGTCAAATAGACTAGAAGCAGAACTTTCTAGAAGATAGCATGCCAATGACCCTGGACAGAGCTGTTAAGTACCTCTGTAAAACTTAACATAAGTTTAAAAAAAAAAAGATAGTCTTTATATTGTTAGGCTTCAACAAGAACCTTTTTGAATACCCAAGTCTTCTATCTCAAAGTTCCATTGTTTGAATAACTTTGGAGCTAAGATAATCAGAAAAGCTTTTTCTTAATCCATTGATTTATATTTTTTAGAATTAGCCAAGAATATGATGCTCAAATAACAGCATATCTTTTTTCCTTCTTATCCACATCTAATAATTCTAAATAAGGCCAAGACAGTAAGTTCAAGGTGAACCTTGACAAGGCATTCATGATTGACTGAAGGAAAACTTAGAAAACAACAAAAAGATTAGTGGAGATGGTGTTACATTAGATCAGAGTAAAAGAAGCAGGGAAAGGGTCTGAGAAGAATTTATATTCGGCTACAACCCATAAACCATGTAGTACGTTAGACAGGTGATCAGTATATATGTAAAGCACAAGATTAAAAGAACCAGGTGTTACTCTAAGATTTTGAGTTTTATCTAAGATTTGGGCATTATTTAAAAAACATGTTTATTGTTCAATGCTTCAGTCTGTGAGGTACATAAAGACAAATGAGGTGATTCCTCCACTCACTAAGTTTATGATGTAGCAGAAAAAATAAGACACGTTCACAAACAACTCTAAGATAATGCAGAATATTTTGTCACATTCCATGAGCCCAGGGGAAGTGCTCTAAAGTTCTGGAAGGAGCAGTCACCTCCAGTAAGGACAGAAGTTTTCCTGAAGGGGAGGATTTGAGGCAGACACTCAAGTGGGGCCGTGGTGGGGTAGGGGATGGGGGTGCATTCCAAGAAGTAGGATGGTGAGTTGTGGGGGGTGTGCATTCCAAGAAGAGGGAAGGGCTGAAGTGAGAGAGAATTTTCAGGGCTAGTTTATGAAAAAGAAGTCCATACGGCCAAGGGTAATTGGCAAAGCATAAAACTGGAAAGATCAAGGGAGGAAAAGTCTTGTCAGGCCTTAGATAAGTTAAACAGTTTCATTTAATAAAAATTGTGTGTAGGATAAACCTCACTGACAAGGATAAACTGAAAGTTTTTGAGCATGAAACATAGTATAACCAGAAACAATGCTTTTTTAAAATATAAATCTGAAAGTAAGTAGAAAAAGGACCCAACTAGAATTGTGGCAGTAGCAAGGGAAAGGAAGAGATTGATGTATCCCTGCTATATATATTTTCCAATGTCAACTTGAAAGAAGCAATAATAGTAAATATTCTTTGTGACTTTCAAATTTAGCTGTGCTTTCTTAATCATCAAATGTGAAAATCTGGACATTTTTATTATTTTTGTTTCATAAAAATATCTTTAAAAATACACCCATATATTCATCAGTTCTGCATGCTTTTCCCCTGCATGCAAAAAAAGAAAAAATTCTGACGTGTAAGGATATAAACCCTGTCTCAAGGTACAAAATGAAAGAAAGGTATAAAAGGAAGGATAGAAAAATTAATCATTGTTCAGGCCTCCAAGAAAATTTTTGATGGCTTTAGAAATGGAGGTTACAACAAAATTCCCTATTTTTTTAAGCTGTTAGCAATATGCAAGTAGCTACATTGTTTTCAAATGAGCTTTGGACTAACTGACGATTACATTGTCGGATTTCTAAATATATTTGTAACCTGGCATGCATATTTGGATGTGCCTTTAATGCTTATTTAATATGACCAAGAAATGAAAGACATTCATTTTCAAGTGGGTTTCTTTTGGTTTGTCGATTCTGAAATTGAGTGGCTGTTACTCTTTTAAATGAGTGGCCTACTTACAGGATAAAAAATGCAGTGAAAATCCAATAGAGATAATGATGGGATACTCAATAATGTTTAATTGAGTTCATGATTATTAACTGATGAATAATGATGCATCAGAAATACCTTAGAGATTCTTAATGCTTAGTGATTTTTGTTTAGAGGTCTTACTAGGATTTACATTAGAAATAACCTTAATTGATAGAGCCATCCTTCCTGAGAAAATGTGTACATTTCAGAAATGTCTCCTCTCTTACTAGAGGGATATATCCTAGCAATTTCTTCTGGAAAAAAGTGGATAAATATTTTATTTTGATTTACTTGTTTTAAGTTAGCTAAAAGAAATACCCATCTTTGGAAATTAAAATACAAAATATTTAAAAAGAGAGATTACTAGTATGGACCGGTTTTCAACAGTCTGGGCTGCCTAAATTTTTTAGGTCCTGCGGGTACATTGCAAAACCAGAAACCAGAAGGCAGAATGTCTGAGAGAGTGTTTTCCATATGAATGTGGAGGAGTTGAGCAATAGGTTGCTGTCTTAGTACATTTTATACTGCTGTTATAGTACATTTTAACTGCTGAATACCACTGGCTGAACAACTTATAAAGAACGGAAATTTATTCTCACTGTTCTGGAGGCTGTGAAGGGCAAGATCAAGGCACCAGCAGGTTGCAGCCCAGTTTTTATGCTTCCAAGATGGTGCCTTGAATGCTGTGTCCTACAAAAGGCAAAAATGTCATATCCTCACATGGGAGAGGAACCCACTCTCTAAGACCTTTCTATGGTGCATTTAATCCATTCATGAGGACAGAGCCCTCATGACTTAAATACCTCCCAACATGTTGCACTGGGGATTCGATTCTCAGCACATGAATTTGAGGGGACACGTTCAGACCATAGCAGTACTTTACAAGGTTTATTACTGGGGCATTGGCCATAATAACATCCTTTGTCCCAAGAATCATATTTTTCAAATATGTATTCTATAAAGTAGATTTAGTATAACTTGTAGTGACCTTAGATACTGTTAGTTTAAAAACAGCTACTGTCTTAAACTGTGAATTCAGATGGCATTCTCTAAACAATAACTAAAAAATATAATTTATACTTTTTAAATAAAAATGATTTATTAATTATATGAATAGATTAATTATTAATCTATTCATAATATAGCCATATGGGCAGGCCTCTAAAGGATTTACAAAGTAAGGATTAAATAAACTACACATAGTCACTTTTGACAATTAATCCAGTCCCATTAGGAATTTGGATATGATTTTTGGCCAGGGAGAACTCAGTCTGTAATTTCATTCTGGTCGGTCAGATCTTCACATGTTGATCCCCTTATGATGTCAATGGCACTTATATGTCAATGCCTCAGATATTAAATTTGCTCAATGCCAACCAAGGTCTTCTCTGGTGACAATTTTGGTTCACATGCTATAGATTCCTAAAAACTTTCTAAATCCTACACTCTTTCCTGAACATTCAAAATATCTGAACACTACATTTTCCCTCCTTGCACTCCACTATATTGTCTTTCTCCTGCTTTGCTTTTTGTCTCTAATCCTTTGGATAATCCTTTGCCTCGCTGCCATTCCTTCTTATAACACCCTTTGCCAACCCCATTGCACATCTCTTTCATAGTATTAACATCAATGGCAAAAATTGTACATTACCTATTTCAGTTTTTCTGCGATTCATTTTGACTTATTT
>CAUYON010059481.1:0-34242 GCA_963573935.1 Arctocebus calabarensis | reverse complement strand
CATTCACGAGTAAAATCCTAGAACCCTCCATCTTCAACGGAGGCAGAAAGTGAAGACAGTCTGTAGGCCCCACAGATCACCTACACTTGTGAGCCAAAATAAAGTTTGAAGTTATTATTCAGGAAACAGCAAAAAAAAATTCCTAATATGATTTTCTTTCAGCATCACTGAATAAGTGCTTCTGACCTGACGCTGTTCTACCTTTACCTATTACTGACTATACTAATGAGATTTGTGTTTTCCAGAAATGTCATCAAGCCACACACAATAAAGATGGTTCCAGTCCATGAACCCCCTGTATCACTCTCCCTCCGGAGAAACCCTAACTGCCCCCTTCTATCATCACCCGATTCAGCAGGAAGCAGTTAGATCGAGTCTTCGCCCCTTTTCCCTAACAGCAGTTGGGGTTTCTACTCGGAGAGGGAGAATTAATGCAGGACATTTGGCGCCCTGGCCAGCTCAGCGGAGCTGGTGGACCTGCCGCCTCCTCCTTGGCGGTGTCGGTGCTGCAGCAGCCAGCTGAAGAACCAGCGGGCTCAATGACTGGAAAGGAGGGGGACCTCCAATCCCCAAAAAGGTTGGACAACTGCTGAGGAGTCACCTGTGCCTCGGTGTCTCCTTCACTTTGCACTTGGGACTAAATGTGGAACCCCCATTCCCTATGCCTAGTTCAGTTTCATGTGAATTTCCTAGGCCTCACTTCCATGAATGGACTGTGTCCATTCATTGATGCATTCATTCACTTTGCCCCGAAGGGGACTGTGTTCGTTCATTGATACATTCATTCACCTTCCAAATAAATTAATTAATTAGTTAAAAAAAAAAATTCCTGTGAACTACCTCACCCGTGTTACAATAAACAAGTTTGTTTTCTTAGGTAAAGTTGTAGCAGGAACGGCCAGAGGGAGGTGTGATTCCCAAACCTCACTCACTTCCCCCAGGCTCTCTGGGTGCTGAATTAGGTATAGAGTAAGGCTCTCTCAGCATCAGCTCTCAGGATTGGGCTAATTTTCATTGGCACTGAATTTACAACAGAACAAAGGAAGAAAGCTATACTTTTTGGGTGGCTGCACCTTGCAGATGTACTTTCTGAGGCAGGTTTGTGAGAAGAGTCACAGGCAGGAGAGGCCTCTGAGTGCGGTGGTGGCTGGACCGCAGACACCCGCTCCAGGGCTACAGGGTGGCTTCCTGGCTGGCCCCTCAGAGGTGCTACTGGCGCCAGGCCTAGCCGCAGAGCAATGTGCTAGAGACAGAGCCTGGGGCACAGAGTCCCTGGCCACCGAGCACTTCCTGCTCCCACTTGTTTGAGGTGAACCACCAGACTTGTATTTTGGCTTCAGTTTCCAGCATCTGAGTTTGACTGAGCCCACAAGAGCCAGGTATGTCTCAAGGAGAAAACAAAGGAACAGTTTAAGACAAATTGCTGCCTATTTCTATCCCACCTTCTTGTAGTGCAAGAAATGTCTCCAAGCCTCCGAAATAAATCCTCAAGACAAAATTCATTCTCACCTTCCATGTTAAACAAGAAGTCAGTCATGAAACATGTACCAGGGCATTTCATATGTATATGACCTTCGAATGTGAGCAAAGCTAAAAATGCTGCACAGAAACACATGCGTAGTAAGAGGGATAAGGGAAATGGAGGCAAGGGGACAGCTCCGAGGTGAGACAAGGCGGTAGATGACTGGAGGGTCCCAGTGGGCAGGTCACCCTTCACGTTGAACATGTTTCTGTATGCTCCTATCTGATGGGAATTTACATGTGTTTTTAAGGTAATATATAAAATCTCAAGTTCTCCTGTCCTCCCAAAAAGCCCCCAGTAAACCACCCCCCAAAAAGGCATGGGCTGTAAAATACCAGTGTCAGGGAGACCGGCTGGCATGGATAACAGAGGCTACAGTGTGGAAAGGGCTGTCCCCATCAGGAGCCTGGGGCCTGCAGGGAGGTGGCTACTTGTCAGTGGGGGCCAGCCTGTGAGTTGTCTGGCTTCACGCATTGCTTACACCAGACTCTGTTTCTCTGAGCAGCAGCTGGTTCCAAGAAAGGTGCTGATGGGTGTGAACGGGGCCTGGCCGCCTCTCCCCCTCAACTCAGCAACCTCGGTGCAGATGTGCGCTAGCTTCAGAAGTCAGAGGCCCCCTCCTGTGCTGGTCATTTGTGATATGACCTCCATGGCTTCAAAGGCCTGTGAGGACAGAAGACTCTCCCAGCCTGCACCCCAGGGTGGGGTGCTTCCCTCCAGTGACCACAGAGGCAGCAGTGTGGGCTGCAGGGGATGCATCGGTGTTTATTATGACATTCTGAATACAAGCTAGACCCGGCACACGCACAGCACAACCTGCACAGCAGACTCTGTGGTGGCCAGAATATGGTGGCCAAGGCCAAGAAACACCCTAGGGGGCTGCCTGCCTTGGCGGGAATGACAGGACACTGGTAAAGCAAGATCCCCAGAAGCGCCTCTGCTGGAACCACCTGCCGAATTCCCCAACACCTGCCTCCACATAAACCCAAGGCCACAGCACTTTGGGGGCTTGGTCCCAGGGTTCCAACCCCCACCTGGCTCCCCAGGGATGGGATGCCTCTGGAAACAAGCCTCAGCTTTGGTGTGCTGGGCAGGCCCCAGGGCGGGGGGCTCTGCAGAGCCCAGTAGCAGGCAGGAAGGGAAGCCTGTTTCTCCAGTCCAGCACCCAGGGAAGCTGCAGTAACAGCAAGTGACAGTGGCATGAGGTATCTGTTTCTTTGTCTGGGTCCCTGGAGGGGCTGGCAACTACTCCATGGGGAGTCTGCTGAGCTGCAAAGCGAATGACAGCCAGTCCAGGGGAGGCTCAGTGTGACAGAGACACTGGTTCCCTCCGAGCACCCCTACTGGCGCGTCCCAGTCACTGAGTCTAGCCTCTAGTCTGAGGGGAACGCTGCAATGCCCAGGACTCTAGGAGCCTTTCTGGTGATGGGGAAGAGATGCAGGGGTGAAGCAGGGCCACAGGGAAGGCCGGAGTGAGCCCCTCACTGCCTGGAGCTTTCAGCCGCTCCTCGCCGGCTCCGACCAGCATCCTCTGCACGTCTTTGGGGAAAGCGCGTGTGAAGCAGCAGCAACTGCACCCCAGGTCACAGCCTCTGACAGAGGAACAGCACCGGGCCCCAGGAACACAAGCTGCGCCCGAGGCAGCAAGAAGGCAGGTTTGAGGGACACAACGATGATAGTGACTGCCAGGACAAAGATCCAAATAAATCCACAGAGTTTTGATCGTTTAGACAAGCCTGACGTGAACGTGCTCCCGACTGTAGCACTGCTCACTGGGCCATGCCACAGCCCATGTCCTGAAGCATCTGGGCGTACATGGAGGCTGCTTGCCACTGGGGGCATGCACACCCTCCATAGGGAGAAGGAAAACCCAAGGCCTGTGGGCACATCCAGGGTTTCTCCCCCAGCCTGGAGGAAAGTATGTTCAGGGATGTTCTCTTTGGACCCTCCAGGAACAGGACAGGATGTCTATAGGAGAGGAAAGGACCCAAGTGCCCTGGAGGGGCCCAGATGGGGCCACTTACAGGCTGCCCACAAGTTACAGGGCCCGGGTCTCAGCTTCAATTTTTTGTTCCCCGTGTATGCTCTCTGGGTCCTGTGGCTGGACCACACTCTGTCGGATGGCGATCTCAGGGCCGCCTCCATAGAGGTTGTTCAGGTAGGTCCAGGTTTCCTCAGAAATCTGCCCGTAGTCAGCTCCTGCCAGGCACAGAGGCACAGCTGGGCAGGGGCTCTGGGGGGAGGGACAACTGCCAGGTGGCTACAAAGAGCCGTCAAATATCAAGTCTCAGCATTTCCAGAAACATGCATTTTGCCAGGGGATACATCCCTGGCTGCGTCCCTTGTTTCTCAGGGCTGGGGTTGATGAAGGGCAGGGCAGCACAGACAGTAGCCGGTGGAAAAGGTGGGCGGGCTACAGGGCCTGCAGGACCGAGGCAGAGGCCAGGCTCCTGACTGCGGACAGGACAAGGACTGGGCAGCTCCTGGAGGGAGGGGGGCCGGGCAGACTCACCCTGCCTCAGCTGGACATGGCCACTTCCTCGCACCTGTGTGATCCTGCTGTTGTCAATGGGCCCAGGGGGCTCTGGAACAGACACAAGGGGTTCAGCACCCCAGCCCCTCCCCACTCCCACCAGAGCCATTCTCAGGTGACACTCAGCACTACAGGCCAGAGGCTGCCCAGAGGAAGACTTTAATGGGACAAGGAAGCTGGGCACCAAATGCTCCTCTACAGGGGGTGGGAGGGGCCTGAGGCAACCTTGGACTCAACAGAGGGAATTTCTAGGAAACACGTGACAGTTTCAGACACCGGCATGTTGTTGTAGGAGCCAGTGGCAAGTGGCAGCCTCCTAATCTGATACAGCTACCCTTGCAAGGCCCTCTTCCCAGGCACCTACCACATTTACCACTCAGCAACCGCAGACTGGTTGGCGCTCATGCCCTGCCCAAACAGCAGACCCATCCTGTACACGGGACATGCTGGCTCTGCCAACCCTGCTGGGGCCCCAAACCCAGGTGAGGGGCTTGAGAGTGGGCATGGGCAGCCAAGGCTCAGCTTAGCTGCTCTTTGCTGGGGATATGGGGGACCCTGGGACTCCCTGTTTCCATCTCTGTCAATCCAAGGGTCAGACGACACTGTCCAAGTCATTCCCTGAAAGTCTGAAGCCATCTATCAGCCAAAACCTACAACCTAAGGCAATGGAATCCCTAAGGACAGCAGTCTGCTCTGGGCACCTGTAGGGGGCAGGACGAGTGGGTCTCCTGCCATTCCCGGAAGCAGAGAGGCTCAGCAGAACCATAGTCTGAGTTGGAGCGGGGACAAGCAGTCCCAGCTTGGGGTAGAAGAGCACCCATGCTCTCCGCTTGGCTCCAGAGGGAAGCACAGGCTCCAGGCACCCCAGGAGGACCCAAGAGCTCCCTTGAGCCACCCTCGTCTGCCAGCATCCATGGTCTCCCAGGGGTTAAGTGCCAGGCCCCAACTCACCGCTGTCCTTCCCCTTGACGAAGGCCTCCCACTCCCGGAACCACTGCATGCTGATGCAGTAGATGACACTAGGGGACTCCTCGGCCTGGAATGCCTTGTTCAGCTGGGCAAGGTGGTGGGGACAGAAGGGGACAGGAGGACAGGGTCAGCATCTTGTTTACCACGAATTTCCCAAGGGCCCCACCCCATCCCTCGTAAGAATATCTGACACTCAAAGCAGAACATTTCTAATTCCCAGACATGTTCAAAGACAATGAGCAGTCCCAGCACTCAGAGGACCGCAGGGAACATTCTGTAAGCCTCTTTCCAATAACTTTTGTATGTATTTACTCACACTTTCTTATGAAAGATAGATCAGGATGAAGGAGAGAAATGGAGTGGGAAGGGAGGAAAGGGGGGAGGTTTGATAAAGGGAGAGTAAACGGTGGGACCGCACCTGTGGAGCATATTGCAAAGGTGCAGGTCAGATCTATCAAAATATAGAACATAAATGTCTTTTTTTTTTTTTTTTTTTGATACAGAGCCTCAAGCTGTTGCCCTGGGTAGAGTGCTGTAACATCACAGCTCACAGCAACCTCCAACTCCTGGGATTAAGCAATTCTGCTGCCGCCACCTCCCAAGTAGCTGGGACTACAGGCCACAACGCCTGGCTATTTTTTGTTGCAGCCATCATTGTTGTTTGGTGGGCCCAGGCTGAATTCAAACCTGTCAGCTCAGGTGTATGTGGCCAGTGCCTTAGCCACTTGAGCCACAGGCGCCAAGCCAAAATATAAATGTCTTAACACAATAATCAAGTAAATGAGGTGAAAGCTATATTAATTAGTTCGATGTAAGCACTCCAAATTGTATTAAAAAATCAACACATTGTACCCCACATATGCATAAATGTATTCCTGATTTCTACGTATATGACTTACTAAAAAACAAACAAACAAAAACTTTTGTAAGCCAACTGAGATCATGTGGTAGATACTGCTTCCCTGCCCACTAGCACACGTCTTTTGCTCACATCACTGACTGTTGTTCTTACTGCATTATTTTCTGGTGGCCACAAAGTGCGAGTCCCTCAGGGTCTTCCACATGGCCTTGATCTTCTACGTGTCTTGGGCTGAACCCAGGCCCAGGGAGCTGAGCAGATGGCCCAAGGACCTGCCTGCTGTGTGGGCCTATAGACCCTCAGCCTACCGTACCCCACCCCCCTCTACTGACATGACAAATCCATTAGAAGCAGTGCCGTAAGGCTCGGCGCCCATAGCTCAGTGGTTATGGCACCAGCCAAATGCACCAGGGCTGGTGGGTTCGAACCCGGCCGGGCCTGCTAAACAACAATGACAACAACAACAAAAATAGCTGGGCGTTGTGGTGGGCGCCTGTAGTCCCAGTTACTTGGGAGGCTGAGGCAAGAGAATCACTTAAGCCCAAGAGTTTGAGGTTGCCATGAGCTGTGATGCTACAGCACTCTACCAAGTGTGACACAGGGAAACTCTGTCTCAAAAAAAAAAAAAAAGCAGCAGCAGCACTGCAGGGAGGGCGTGTGCTTGGCAGCTGGGCACTCGTACACAGTTTCTGTCGCAGAAATCCCTCCTCTAAATGGGATCACGCTGACTCCTGTCCCGTCATTTGCTTTTTTCACTCACAGGGTTGGCAATGCCTGGGAGTCACTTAGATTGTCACAGGCATCTAGTGGGTAGAGGCCAGAGATGCTGCTAAGTGTCCCACAGCACACAACTCCACAGTGAACAGCTATCAGCCCCAAGTGACAGAGCCAAAGTGAAAAGCAGGACACACTTGCTCTATTCCTTCACTAGCTGCTCGGTGGCACCAAGTGCTGGGCCCTAACCTGCTAAACCCAGGAAAAGCCCTCTTAAACATCTTACCCATCTACTCGCCTGAGAACAGAGCCTGACTGCTCAGGGCCCCTTGTCCCCAGGCCCCTGTTGTGACTCCTCCCGGTTATACCTTGATGAAGGTATCAATCTCCATCCTCCTGCGCTTGGCCAGCGCCTCGATCTCCACCTGGCAGATGGAGCACACGTACAAGTGGTTCACGGCAGGGCCGCCTCCAAACCTGTACCAGGGTGGGAGGGAGAGAAGCATGGGTCCTGAGAGGAGGCAGGGAAACCAGCCTCCACCTGGCAGGCTCCTCCTGCCCCACCCCAGCACCCTGAAGGCCTGTGGTACCTATCTGTCCTCCTCACAGGGCTGTGTCACCAGGCTGGCATGGGCACCATGCACACAGGACCCAGCAGAACATGTGCCCTGGGAGCTGGAGGACAAAGGCCTCCTCTGCTGGCTGCTGGGCAAGAGCCACGTTGGCCAAGAACTGCCCCAACCACACCCTGAGGACATCACAGGGAGGCTGCAGGTAGGAGGGTAAGTGGCCCAAGCCTGGAGGATACCACAGGATGTGGGGACCCATCTTCCAGAGTTCCTGACTTGCCCACTGGCAGCTAGGCCTGGAGACCTGCTCCTGACTGGCACTGGGGGCAAAAGAGCCCCCTAGGGCGGTGTGGCCGGCCTCCCCTCCAGGCGTGTCTGACCACACCCCAGCAGTGACAGACGCCACCCTCCTGGGCTGGTCTCTATGGGAGAGCCTTTGGTCTTGGCAGACTTGAATGTGGAAGCCCCCAGACTAGATCAGCTGTCCCCATTCTGCAGCCCAAACCAAAAGCCACCTGAGCCAAGTACAGGGTAGAGAGAAGCCCCGCCACCCGCCAGCCCCTGCCCTGAGGCCAGGACCCCCAGGACTTCCCCTGCAATAGGCTAACGTGCTCACTTTTCCTTGAGCCAGTCCCTTGTCCCTTGTGATTGGAAGGACCCAACTGGGCTCCTACAAATGATGAGGCCAGTTCAGTGAGACACAACGGGAGGGGGGGCTGCCGCTGCCCAAGGCAGGGTGGCGTGGGGTCCTGGCGGCCTTCCTCCTCCCCTGTGCAGCTGGGCGGGACTGAGGCCGGCTCCAGCACTCACCTGTTGTAGAGGTGCTCCCAGACGTTCTGGGGCAGGATGACCACCAGGTCATCAATGTAGTGGTACTTGTTAGGTGGGATGCCTGGGGAAGGAGCACAGGGAGGGGAAAACTGGGGCTCAGATGGCCACTCACCGCCTGCCACGCACTCCCACCACAGAGAGGGCGCGCCTCACCTCCGTGAGAGCAGAGGAAGGTCTGGTTGGTGATAGGCCCCGGCTCCGCAAAGGTGTTGAACTTGTTGAGCCACTCACGGGACACGTAGAACCGCAGCAAGCTGGGCTCCCGCATGGCAGCCAGGGATACCACCTGCTGCCGCTCACGCACTGCCTCCTCACTGCTCTTCCTGGGGGGTAGGGTAGGGAGCTGCTGTGCCCAGGCCACTGCAGTGCCGTGTGCACAGAGCCTCCCCACCCCAGCGTGCTTGTCTAGCACTGCTCACCACTCTCTTGAATACCCTGGTAACTGACCCTGCCCTGCTCATGGGACCCCAGAGAAAGGTCAACCCTGCCACCTCAGCTCCCCACAGCAGCCAGAGGGCTCTTTTTTTTTTTTTGAGACACAGCCTCAAGCTGTCACCCAGGATAGAGTGCCGTGGCATCACAGCTCACAGCAACCTCCAACTCCTGGGCTCAAGCGAGTCTCCTGCCTCTGCCTTTCAAGTAGCTGGGACTATAGGCACTCGCCATAACGCCTGGCCATTTTTTGGTTGCAGCCATCATTGTTGTTTGGCGGGCCTGGGCTGGATTTGAACCCACCAGCACAGGTGTATGTGGCTGGAGCCTTAGCCACTTAAGCCACAGGTGCCAAGCCCAGAAGGCTCTTTCTTAAAAACCCAAATTCTTGGCCAGGAGCTATGGCTGAAGCCTGTAATCCTAGCACTCTGGGAGGCCAAGGTGGATGGATTGCTTGAACTCAGGAGTTCAAGACCAGCTTGAGCAAGAATGAGACCCCATCTCTACTAAAAATAGGAAAACGAGACAGGCATCATGGCAGGCGCCTATAGTTCCAGCTACTTGGGAGGCTGAGGCAACACTGCTTGGGCCTAAGAGTTTAAGGTTGCTCTGAGCTATGACGCCATGGCACTCTACCCAGGGTGACAGAGTAAGACTCTACCTCAAAAAAGAAACAAAAAAACACAAAACAAGAAAAACTCCAAACCCCTCCCCCAGCTCACACCTTCCAGGCCCCTTCCCACCACACCCAGGGGCAGGGACGGGGCAGGGTGTCTAGGCCCCTGGGTCCCAGGGACTGGGGTGACTGCTGCCCTTCCACAGACCTGTAGAAGAGCACATATCCCTCGGCATTCTGCACCACGGTCTCATGGACCTCAGTGACATACTGGTCATCAAACTCGTACCACTGCCCATTGATCACGTTCTGGCAGTAGGCGATGTAATGCCCACCTGTGGCAGCAGAGCAGGGGGGTTACACGGACCCTGGGAGGTGGGGGGTAGGGGTGGGGACAGGGTGATACTCACTGCCTGCTGTGCCGTGGTGGCAGATGACAGAGAGGAGGTCATAGGTGGTGATCTGAGATGTGCACTCCTTGGCAAGGAAGGGGCGCAGGTCAAGCCCCTCCAGGGGGAAGGAGACGTGGCTGCTGATCTTGAACGAGTATGCGACCTCGTGCCGAAAGCGCTTCAGATGAACACACAGGATCTTTGGAGGGAATGGAGAGGGGAGCAGATCCTGGTCAGGCCAGGATCACCTGCTATAAACACCAGGAACCCTTACACTTGACCTGGCACAGAAGCCTTGGCCAGCTGACTCCATAGGAACAAAGAATTGCACATGGGAGCCACACCAGGCTCACTGTGAGCCATACTCTGAACTCTGCTGTCCAGAGGGACTGTCCCCTGCTAACAGGGGAACCTGTACCTATCTTACTTGAGGCAGTGCCTCTGCACCCCCCTGAACCCACCTCCCATGAACTCTCACAAAACATGCTGAGTGACGAACAAACGGAGGCCATAAAGGGAGAGGGCACCAAGTCACAAACTGGAAAATGGACCCTTTCCAAAAGGTCTCTCAGCCAAAGCAACAGACTGTCTGGGCCCCCATAGTGCAGAAGCTGCAGAGAGGTGAAGGGGATCAGCCTTCACCAGCACTGCAGCGAATGGCTGGTACGCCATGAGACACTGGCATGGAGGAGCCTCCCACTCACCTCGGGCAGACGCAGGACTTTGCAGTACTTCACTCCATTCCGCAACCTAGGGGACAGCACGAGCAAGGTCAGTGTCCAGTGTGGGGTACAGAGGCAGGGAGCAGGCCCCCACCCAGGGTACTTCCTGAAGGCCTAGATCGGGCTCTCTGAGGGAGCCCCCATGTTAAAAATGGAAAGTCAGGGAGAGTCCCTGGAACACACACTCACTTCTTACACCGCTCACAGCTGTACATGTTGTCACCTGGGGCAGTAAAACAAAGGGTCAAAAGTTAGCAAGGAAGGGACATGGAGATGGAAAAAAGCAAGGAGAATGATTTATGCTTAAGAAATAAAACCCAGCTGGGTGCAGTGGCCCACACCTGTAATCCCAGCACTCTGGGAGGCCCAGCTGGGAGGACTGCCTCGGTTCAATTCAAGCCCAGCCTAAGCAAGAGCGAGACCCCATTTCTACCAACAAAAGAAAAATTAGCTGTGGCCTTCTATGGCCTCCAGCTGAAGCAGGAGGACTGCTTGAACCCAGGAGCTTGAGTTTACTGTGAGCTCTGATGACACCATCGCACTCTACTTGGGGAGACAGAGCAAGACTGCCTCAAAAATAAATAAATAAAACCCAGGAAGTTTGAGAGAGAAAACCTGAGCTGGACCCTCAAAGACAGAAACCATAAAAAGTAAAAAATGAATATGTTTGACCCTACAAACATTTCAACACCTATACAGACATCACCAAACAAAATCAAAAGGCAAAATGGGAGGAAAATACAACATTGAGGACAGAAAACATCTTAAAATCTTAAAATGCTTTTTATTTTTTTAACTTGTTCTGGTACCCAGGTATTGGAGGGCAGTAGTGTGATCACAGATCACTACAGCATAAACTCCTGGGCTCAAGCAATCCTCCTATCTCAGCTTTCTGAGTAGCTGGGACCAAAGTGCAAGCGCCCACACTTGGCCAATTTTTACTTTTTGTAGTGATGAGGTCTGTGCTGCCCGGCTGGTCTCAAACTCCTGGCCTCATGCAATCCTCTTGTCCTGATCTCAGGGACAGGTGTGAGCCATCCCACCTGACCACAATCTTAAGGTATAGTTTCCCCTTACCTCATACAAAAATGAACTCAAAATAGATCAATAAATTTAAGGGCTAAAAATTCTGAAATTCTTAAGAGAAACTCAAGAAAAAATTTCATGACATTGGATTTGGCGATAATTTCTTACATACAATACCAAAAGCACAGGCCATGAAAAGCAAAAGTAGATAAACTGGATTGTAACAAAATCAAAAACCTCTGTGACTCGATACAACAGAATGCTGAGCAATCTACAGAACAAGAGAGAATGCTGCGTGTTTACAGTCATTTCTCTAAAAGAGGTTAACATCTAGAATATATAAAGAACTCCTACAACCCAGACAACAAAATAACCTGATTACAAAATGGGCAAAGAATTTGAAATAGATACTATTCTACAGAAGGTGTACAAACGGCCAAAACACACTTGAGTAGGTGCTCAGCAGGACTAGTCATCAGGGAAATGTAAATCAAAGCCAGGATGAGATGTCATCTCCCACCCACTGGGACAGCCACTATCTGAAATCACCCAGAAAATGACAAATGTTGGTGATAATGGGGGTAATCTGCAACACTTGTGCTCTGCTGGTGGCAAACAGTATGGTGGGTCCTTAAGAAATTAAAAATATAATCAGCAGGTGACCTGGCAATTCCACTTCTGGACAGAATACCCAAAAGGGTTGAAAGAGAAAGTATTTATATACCTATGTTCACAGCAGCATTATTCAAAACAGCTGGACTGTGGATACAACCTAAGTGTCCACAGATGGGTGAACAGATAGAGATGTGGTATAGCCACAGAAGAGAATATTATTCAGCCTAAAAGAAAAATTCTGACTCCTGTTACAATGTGGATAAACCTTGAGGACACTATGCTCAGTAACGGAAGTCACAAAATGCATTGCGTGATCACACTTAGATGAGGTGGCCAGAGTAGCCCAGTTCATAAGACTGCAAGTAAAGGTGGTGCCTGTAAATCAATGGGTAGGGCGCCAGCCATACACACAGGGCTGGTGGGCCAGGACAACTAGAACAATGACAACAGCAACCAAAAAAATAACCCGGCATTGCAGTGGGCACCTGTAGTCCCAGCTACTTGGGAGGGTGAGGCAAGAGAATCGCTTAAGCCCAAGAGTTGGAGGTTGCTGTGAGCTGTTCTACCAAGGACGACAGTGTAAGATTGTCTCAAAAACAAACAAATTTAGATTGTATATGAAACCAGTACATTGTACCCCATGATTGCATTAATGTACACAGCTATGATTTAATTAAAAAAAAACAAAACTGCAAGTAGAATGGTGGGTGCTGAGGGGAAAAGGGCAGAAATAGTGAGCTATTTGATGGATACAGTTTTGGTTTTAAAAACATAGTTCTGGCTCGGCACCTGTGGCTCAAGCAGCTAAGGTGCAAGCCACATACACCTGAGCTGGCGGGTTCAAATCCAGCCCAGGCCTGCCAAACAACAATGAGGGCTGCAACCAAAAAATAGCTGGGCGTTATGGCGGGCGCCTATTGTCCCAGCTATTTAGGAGGTGGAGGCAGGAGACTCGCTTGAGCCCAGGAGTTGGAGGTTGCTGTGAGCTGTGATGCCAGAGCACTCTACCCAGGGTGACAGCTTGAGGCTCTGTCTTAAAAAAAAAAAAAAAAAAACATAGTCCTGCAGATGGATGGTGGTGAGAGCTGCACAAACATGTGCATGTACTTAATGCCATGAACTGTACACTTTATGTACAGTTTCATTAAAAATGGTTATGGTAGTTACAGGGCATGGTGGCTCATGCCTGTGCTCCAAGCATTTTAGGAGGCCAAGGCAAGACTGAGGCCAGGAGTTTGAGAACAGCCTGAGCAACACAGTGAGATCCCATCTACAAAATAAAAGGTTAAAAAACCATTATCCCGGGCGGTGCCTGTGGCTCAGTGAGTAGGGTGCCGGCCCCATATATCAAAGGTGGTGGGTTCAAACCCCGCCTTGGCCAAACTGCAAAAAAATAATAAATAAAAAAAATTAGCCTACAATAATGGAGGACACCTGTAGGAACAGCTACTCAGGAGGCTGAGGCCAGAAGATGGCTTGAGCTCAAGAGTGTACAGTGAGCTATAACTATGCCACTGCACTCTAGCCTGGGTGACAGAGTAAGACCCTGTTTCTATTTTTAAAAATTATGGTAGTTAATTTTATGTTATATGCACTTTATCACAATTAAAAATTGAAAAAGGGCAGGCATGATAGCTCACACCTGTAATCCCAGCACTTTGGAAGGCTGAGGTGGGTAGACTGCTTGAGCTTAGGAGTTTGAGACCAGCCTGAGCCAGAGCGAGACCCCCCTCTCTAAAAATAGCCAGGTGTTGTGGCGGGCACCTGTAGTCCCAGCTACTTGGGAATTAGAGGCAAGAAGATCACTTGAACACAAGAATTTGAAGTTGCAGTGAGCTGTGACACCATGGCACTCTACCAAGGGTGACAGAATGAGACTCTGGCAAAAATAAATAAATAAATAAATAAATAAATAAAGTACATAGAATAAATTAAAAAATAAAAATAAATAAGGTAAAAAATTTTAAAGTAAAATAAATAAAATAAGAACAGAAAACAAAACAAAACAGTTTTCCCAATAGTTAAAATGCCAAGTGCCAAGTAGTAAAACAGGAAAAGGAGAAGAATGGAAAATTTCAATTGGATTTGGCAAAGAAAGGCACCCTGGCAGAACAGGTGGGGGCAGAGGCAGCTGCTACACTTAATGAAAAGTGTTAAAATTCATCAATAATCAAGGAAATTAAAGATTCAAGCATGAAATCATTTTACCCACCAGATTGATTTAAAAAGTTTAAATGTTTATTTATTTCGTTCTTGTGGCGGGCGCCTGGGGTTCCAAGCTACTTGGGAGGCTGAGGCAAGTGCTGTGATGCCACAACACTATACTGAGGGTGACAAAATGAAACTCTTATCTCTCTTTTTGGCCGGGGCTGGGTTTGAACCCGCCACCTCCAGCATATGGGACCGGTGCCTTATTCCTTTGAGCCACAGGTGCTGCCCCCCCCTAATTTATTTAACAAGGTAGGGGGACTGGGAGTACACAGAGCCCAGCCAGCATCGGGAGTGAGAGTCTAACTTTGGAAGCTATGGCCGCTCAGGTGCCCTACAAGCCTGGACTGCGTACTGTCCTGCAGAGGTCAGCACACAACACCCCAGGACCCACCTCCACCAGCCATGCCACTTACCCTTCAGCTCATCAGCAGCGAAGAAGGCAGCGAGACAGTCCTCCAGAGTGACAACAGGGCCCCAAAACCAGCTTGGCGTACAGGATACCACAAACCTAGAGACAAAAAAGGGGTGCCAGGTACTGCAGGGTCCAGACATGAATAGCACTTGGGGGGATTTGGACTGAAGTCTGTTCAGGTCTGAGCCCCAAAAGAACCTGAGGGACCGCTCTACTGAGGCCTCTACCCCAGAGGCCTGGAGCTAGAGACCTCTATGTCCTTGGGCAAGTGACCGTCACTAAACCTGGCCTTCCCCACCTGTGACACCCAGGCAAGAGAGCCCCAAGAAAGCAGCAGCTGGCCAGGCTTCCCTTCTGCCCACTATGTCGTCACCTCCCTGCTGTCACTGCCTTTCAGCTCCACAGTACCATGTGATCCTGGCCTCCCCAAAATGGCCAAGGAACCCTCCCACCCCCTGCCACTTAGCAAACACCCTTTGGCCCCTCCAGAACCTCCCAGGCTCCTGAAAACACTAGAAGTTCACTATGCAGTCTGTCTCTACCCCAGGGAAGCCAGGACTGTGCCCAGCTGGCGGGAGGGTGAGCGCACCATCGGACATACTCCATGATGAAGGCCAGCCAGCCTTGGGCAGCATAGCTGTCCCCACAGGCACCTGGCTTGGCCGGCACATTCTGGTAGATGGCTGAGTGGAGCTTGGCGAGGTCTTCCTTGCCAGGAATAGGCAGTGACAGGTCCTGGAATGTCTCCACTGTGGTGGACACCTGTAGAGTTGAGGGTCAGTCTGGTGCCTACCTTCTGGCAGCATCTGAACCCCAAACTCCAGCTGGCAGGTAAGGGGCAGAGGACCTGTTCTCCATGCCCTGGACATGGGAACTCCACACCAGGACCCTCCCCTGGAGGAGGGCAGGAAGAACCGATGGAGAGCCCAGCCCAGCCCAACTAGGAGGGCTGCTGAGGCCGCTGGCAGCCCAGTCTGGCTCTCCCTATCCATGCGGAACCCACCCGGTCACAGGTGAGACACTGCACGAGGCTGAGGATGGAGCCGTCAAAGATGTCTGAGATGACGCTACGGTAGTGCTGCTCCTTCCGCCTCCGGCTGCCAGAGCTCATGACCTGGGCTGGGGACACAGCACCAGAGTAGGCCCAGCCTCCAGCCACCCAGGCATAGCATGGACACAGGCACCAGGGTGTCTGTATAATGGAACTCCACCCCCCACGTCCCAGAGAGCTATAAAGGTTGAGAGATGCCATCGGAGTCCTCAACACAGCCCCTGGTAACAGCTTAAAAATGGCACAACTCATGCTCCCAGCCCCAGGCTCATCTCTCCTCCCTGCCACCCTCCAAACCTTTCTTCAGCACATATGATGGGCCCATCCTCACAGGGCTTGCACGAGGAGGGCTGCTGGACAGTTTGGCGTGGCCCTCGTGGTGGACAGGGCTGCAAGGGTGGGAGGAACTGCGCAGCTGGGCATCATTGTCTGGCTCTGGGAGCAGAGAGGGGACCTGGCTGAACCACGGAATCTAGTTTGGGGTCTCTGATGCAGCTCCACAGCCTCAGCAGGAAGACAACCTGCCAGAACCTTCTCCCAGGATGAAGGCCTGAACCCAGTGTGCCTCCTCTGTCCTGTGCCCACCCTGGCCCTGACAGACACTCAGAATAGAGCTGTCCTGCAGGTCTCAGTGTCTGCAGCACAGTGGTTACAGTACCAGCCACATGCACCAAGGCTGGCAGGTTGAGAACTGGTCTGAGCCAGCTAAAATACAATGACAACTGCAACCAAAAAATAACCAGGCATTGTGGCAGGCACCTGTAGTCCCAGTTACTCGGGAGGCTGAGGCAAGAGAACTCTTTAAGCCCAAGAGTTTGAGGTTGCTGTGAGCTATGATGCCACCGTACTCTACTGAGGATGACATAGTAAGACTCTGTCTCAAAAAAACAAGAGCTGTCCTTTCTGTTTCTAGCTGCAGGCTCCGAGGCAGGGCTTTATGTCAGGCTCCAGCTTCAGCTCTGGCTCCCTCAGCTGAGTGAACCTGGTCACAGTCCCAAGGCTGACTTCCCACCTGTAAGCTTGGGTCTCATGGAGGAACCCACCCCCCAGTGGGCCACACAAAGGGACCAGACAGAACTGTGATTTCTCCCAGCAGCCCTTGGTCTGCTGATACCTGGAGACTGGCAGGGACTTGTGGACTGTGGTGACGGTGGCTGTGCCTCTGCGAGCTGGTCATTAAGGGCAGCCATGGCCGTGTCCACATCAGCATCCTCGTCCACTTGCTCTGAGTTTGTGCGTTGCTGGCCCCAGGAGAGCTTGCGGTCCTTCCTTCGCTCCTTTTCGGAGATGGCGCAGCCCGCCTCATCTGGGATCAGCAGCTCTGCCTCAGCCTGCGAGCCACCCCGGCCACGACCCTGCCCGTCACCCTCACCCCGGTCACTGCTTGAATCACAGGACAGGAACTCATCCTCTGACGGGCTCTGGTCGCCCTCCCGCTTCTCGTCTGTGTCACTCGAGTCTGAGTCCCGAGCCTCTGTCAGCGCCATTGCTGCCACTGCCGGCTCTTTGAGCTCCTCGTGCAGCTGGTCCATCAGGCAGCGCAGGAACTCCTGGGTGTCCTAGAACCAGGTGCTGCGTCAACAGGCCTTTGCCGGGACAGACGGATCTGGCCTCAAGCACCCCACTGCTTCTGCTGGAGGGTTCAGCCTCTGACTAGTGGGTCTTCATGGGGTTGGGCTTCTCAACCCCCACAGAGGCCTCCCAGGGTTGTCTGTCCTAGCTGAGGACACTGAGGCTCAGAGAGGGTAAGAGACATCTCTCGGGGTACACAGCTGTAAAGTAGGAAGGCCAAATGTGCACCTGGGTCCATAGTCCCCCTAACTCATGCTCTCAATCACCTCTCACTCTGCTGTGAAGTCAGTGTAGGAGGAGAGAGGGGAGGTATGGTGTTCACCTCTAAATTTATCCTGCTTCCCAAAGACAGAGAGCTCAGGGAAAGGTGAGGGAGCCTGACACCATCCAAAGGCCTCGGCCCAGCCCTGCACTGTATGACACCACCCACAGATCAGGCCACTCTGAGACCCACCCTTCCTCGGGCTCCCCCTTCTCTCTCTCCTAGTCCCTCTGCCAGCCCCCACGTACCCTCTCTTGTCCCCGAATCTTCCCTTATGACAGTGAGGCCTGAGTACAGGCCTGGGGCAGGCTCTCAGCTGCCCACTGACCTGGGTATGACTTGGACCAAGCTGCCTCTGCAGGCTGGATGGGTCTCAAATCACAGCAGTGATGGTTTTATTCTGGCCACTCTATGACTGGGCCACTGGCCCAGCAGGAGGTCAGAGCAGTGGGGTGTCTGGCAGAGCTGCCCACTGACCCCAGAAGAGTCGTGCACTCACAAGGGAGGTACACTAGAAGGTAGGAAGGTGGTGATGCCAATCGGCACAGCTGGCGGCACTCTACTTATGGTGGGGGCAGGCCATGGAGGGTCTAGGGTCCGAATCCAGCTCTTCTCTGGCAGTCCCTGACCAGATGTCAGAAGCAGGCCCCCAGCCCAAGTCCTAACAACAGGCAGCAGCCATAGCTAGCCCGGGGTCTGGTCTAAAAACAGCGGCTGGCTCTCCCAGAGCCGGTGGAGGGAAGGCAGCCTCAGGGTGGATTTCCTTGGGCAAAGTGTCAGACTCCAGGATCAGAGGAGTGAAGCACCAGCTATGTCAGGGAGAGGGACACGCCCTGTGTCAGGCATGAAAGCCCCTTTAAGAACAAGTCTTTAACATGCCATCTACTTTTCTTTCTGGTTCTTCCTTTTAACCAAAGTCCTGTGTATTCCTTGTCAGAATTTTAATCCATGCAGAAGAACAAAGCCATTCTCTGACCAACAGCTGCTCTATCTTTCAGACTCAGAATAGTCCCCTACATGATACCCAAGAACCAGAGAAAGGGATGGTCCTGCCAGAGACCATGTGGGTGTCACACAGCCCAGAGCCAAGGGCCAGCAGGCTGCCTCACAGAGTCGGGCAGCACTGTGTGAACAGCTAGGCCTAAACCCCATCCCTGCTACTCTGCACCGTGTGCCTTGAGTGGCAGGTAGAACCTCTCTGGGCCTCAGCTCCTCATCTGTAACATGTGGGTGAGTCCTGTGAAGATTAAAAGGGCTGCACTCACATGGCATGCATGACCACCTAATAAGCAGTCACGGTAAACTCAGGTCATTGTGGATATTAACACTCCTCAAAAAGAAGGGTGTTCAGACAGCCCTGGGATTCTCAGGCAGGAGTCAAATGCCCAACAGCTCTCACCCTGGGAAAGGACAGCAGGCAGGACGATGGGGGCAGAAGGAGAGGGCCGAAGGCCCATGCAACCACCTCTCCACCCATGGTCTCGCATCCAGGCAGCAGCAGAGGTGACCCAGACAGGTCCAGCTCTGGAGCAGTCTGGGGTAGGCACCTGCACCGCAGGGACCACCAGCTCAGGGCTGAGGCTTAGAGGTAGCTCGCTCTGCTTTGCCTTAGTCTTGGGATTTTATTCAATACGAAAATATGGTTGGTTTTAAAGATGTTCACCAAATTCAAAACAATTATTCTAATCAAAATGTTTACATTAATAAAAGTGAAATTGTGCCTATGGGTTGGGGAATAACCCCTTCGAGTGCAGAGTTGAGGGTGGACTCAGGCTGCCTGAGTGCAAACTTCCCCCCGGCAGATATCAGCTGTGTGGCCTGGTCATGTCACTCAGCCCCCGAGCCACAGTCTCCCCATCTGTAAAGAGGGGCAGACCACCAGCAGGCTGCTGGGAGGCTCCCACGTCCTCACAAGTGATGGGCTTAGGTGGTAAGAGCCTGGTCCAGGGGCCTACTACCGTTTTCCACTCTGGCTTTGGCTTCAAAGCCAGGCTGGGGGATGGCCCCAAGCATCTCTTGGGCAGCTAAGATGGCTTACCTGCTGAGCATAGCCTCGGAACATAGGGTTGACCAACTTGATGCCGTGGGATAGGCTGGTGGGGACTACATAGCTCGGCCTGTGGGAAGACCACATCCCTCAATCTAGGAGGCCTGGTTGGGCTACTCAATTCAGCCAAGAAGGCTCGACAGACTCAGAGGTGCTTCCTGAGATCTGGGGAGGTGCCTCCCCAGCCAGGACCCCAATAGGCTCACACAACTCTACAGATAAGAAGAAAGTGTCAAGTCACGGCCACCTTGCCCAGGCAGGGAGCTCTTGACCAGGATGGCACGGTTGCCTGCTAGGCCACAACAAGTCCATTTTAAAGACTGCTTTCATTCTAAAACATTTATCGTGGTTTTTCTCATTTCAAAAGTCTTATGTTCGTTATTAATAAATCCAAAATTTCAGAAAAACACAACAAAGAAACACTGCCAACTAACGGTACCACCCTTAGATAACTAGATTCTAGCTTTTTCTGTGGAAACAGAAAAACACAAACAAAAGTACATACATTTAAACTTGGCTTCTTACACAACTGGAATTACATTGTAACACCCTGGTTTTTAATCTACTTCTACACTTAATATATTTCTATGCACTCATTTTAAATTATTCCTTACTTTTCCTGGAGAGAGAGATCTAGTCTGAGCTCCTGCTCTTTAAACTCATTTCTGTGACAAAAGCTCAGGCCAGCTACACATAAACAGAATTGGGGACAAGGCCCGGCACTGTCACACACGTCTCTTGGCACAGACCCTGGGTAGTAACTACCGGCCAGGGTCAACACCAGGTTCAAATTCTAGCTTACCTTTCACCGGCTATATGATCTTTAGCAAGATATTTAAAGCTCTCTGTGCCCCAGTTGCCCATTTGTAAAACAGGGATGGATGCAACCCATACCCACAGGCCTGCAGGGGCAGAATGTCTGGCAATGTGTTACTGGGGCTGAATCCACAGGAAGTGTCAGTCAAGAGCACTGACAGACAACCCCGTCCCCACACACTGCCCAGGTCAGGGCCTCAGTCACTCACCGTTTCTTGTGCCAGACCTCAGAGACCAGCTTCTGGTAACTCTTGCACAGGGCCGGCTTCTTGTCTGTGCGTACCAGGCCTCCACACTCCAGGAAGAACTGGGTCAGTGGGGGGCTGGGGCAGGAGAGAGTGAGCCAGGTCAGGAGGGGCAAGAGGTATGTGGCATCGTTTATGAAGAGCTAGGTAGAGAAGCAAGAGCTGGAGCACTTTTTCAGGGACACACAGTGGCCCCCAGACCTATAAACATCTGCGGTGATTAGAAGGATCCCACCTGCAGGGGCTGGATCGTGTCCCTCTAAAATCCCGATGGTGAAGCCCTAACCTTAGCACCTCAGCACATTTGAAGACAGGAACTATAAGGTGACTAAATTAATATGAGGTTGTGGGGGGACTCTGATCTAACATGATTGCTCCTTTCCTTTTTTACTTATTATTTTTTGAGACAGAGTCTTACTCTGTCATCCTCGGTAGAGTGCCGTAGCGTCATAGCTCAAAGCAACCTCAAACTCTTGGGCTCAAGTGATCCTCTTGCCTCAGGCTCCTGAGTAGCTGGGAGTAGAGGTGCCCACCACTATGCCAGACTATTTTCAGAGATAGGGAGTCTCACTGTTGTTCAGGCTGGTCTCAAACTCCTGAGCTCAGGCAATCTGCCCTCCTTGGCCTCCCAGAGTACAGGGATTATAGGCATGAGCCACCGTGCCTGGCCGACTGGTTTTTTTTGGGTTTTTTTTTGAGACAGAGTCTCACTATGTCACCCTCGGTAGAGTGCTATGGCATCACAGCTTACAGCAACCTCAAATTCTTGGGCTCAAGCAATCCTCCTGCCTCAGCCTCCCAAGTAGCTAGGACTACAGGTGCCCGCCACCGTGCCTGGCTATTTTTTTTTTTTTTTAGAGACAGTCTCACTTTATCGTCCTCGGTAGAGTGCTGTTGCATCACTGCTCACAGCAACCTCCAACTCCCATGCCCAGCTATTTTTTGTTGCAGTTGTCATTGTTGGTTAGCTGGTTCAGGCCGGGTTCGAACCTGCCACCTTTGGTGCATATGGCTGGCGCCGTAACCACTGTGCTACGGTGCCCAGCCTGGTGCTCTTCTAAAAAGAGGACACTTGGACACAAAGAAGTGATACCAAACACACAGTACACAGGGGAAGGACCATGTGAGGACCCAGGGAAAAGGTGGCCATCTACAAGCCAGGAAAGAGGCCTTGGAAGGTGCCAACCCAGCCAACACCCCGACGTCAGACTTCCAGCCTGCAGCACTGAGAGATGATACATTTCTGTTGCTGAAGCCACAGTCTGTGGTACTATGAAATGGCTGCACCAAGGGGCAAACACACCCTCCTTTCTCTCCAGGGTTCACTGTGAGCCTCCTGATGGCGGGCCCTTAAGGCTGAGGGACAGCTTTTGCATGAACAAAAGAAGAACCAGCTCCTCTTCCTCGTCTCATTGGCTCATTCTGCAGCGGGCATCTCCTCTGTAGAAGGTGTCTCTCTCATTCCTCTTTTCCTTGTTTGTGTTTATTTTTATACAAATAAATTTGTATTAACAGGGTCTCTGTTGCCTGGGCTGGGCCTCAATGGTAATTCACAGGGTAATCACAGTACACTATGGCCACCATGTCCTAGGCTCGAGCAGGTCCCTCCCAAGCAGCTGGGATCATAGGCACATGCCTTGCATCCAGCCGTTATGTTTTTACTTTTTCTATTATTTATTGATTTTTTGAGACAGAGTCTCACTCTGTTGCCCAGGCTAAAGTGCTATAGCGTCGCCATAACTCACAGCAACCTCAGACTCTTGGACTCATGTGATCTTCCTGTCTCAAGCTTCCCAAGTAGATAGGTACCCGCCAGAGCGCCCAGCTAATTTTTCTATTTTTAGTAGAGACAAGATGTCACTCTTGCTCAGGCTGGTCTCGAACTCTTGAGCTCAAGGAATCTTCCCGCCTTGACCTCTCAAAGTGCTAGGATTACAGAAGAGTGACAACCTACCAATTAGACAGGGCCTGCAGGGCAGCATTCATGTAGCAGGAGTTCCCGAGGTTTTTCATGCCCGTGAGGCCTGGGAAATGAACAAAATGGATGAGGGGGAGGTGAGCGCCCTAGAGGAAACCTCACGAGTGACTAGGCTGCAGCTCTCAACCCTACAGGACCCAAGCTGAGAAAGACATGGGTGGAGCTTCCAAGTAAGCTAATGTGGTTCCTGCTCACAATGGAGTTAACTGGGTGTATGTGACAGATTCCAGCAGAGGGGACACGTGCCAAGGTCACATGGCTGAGAAGGGAACAAAGCTCTCAGAGGGAAGCCACCATGCTGTCCTGCCCTTCCCTGCTCCGTCAGCATGGTGCCCGCAGAGACAGACCCTGAGCTTTCCAACCTCAGCAGAGGCCCCCAGCTTCCCCTGTTCCCGTTACCTCGAGGTTTCAGGTCTTCGTCTTCTGACTCAGACTCTCCCTCGTCAGCCACAGCAATAGGAACAGCTTTCAGAGGATGGGAGGGTGGTGGAGAGTCCTTTGTTAAAGACCCAGAAGAGAAATAGAGAGGGAGGGGGGTTGGGTCAGAGGCCCACCTGCCCCCACAGCCCCATGCTGGGCTGAGCTGGTTCCTCTGAGCGGAGGACTCCATGGGATTAATGGCCTCACCCTGGGAATTCTGTGACTTGCATTTTTTATTTGCAATAATGAAAATAATAATTTATTTATAATTTGGGGGAAAAAAATAACAGAAAAAGCATGCAACCTCATTTTCTTCAGAGACCCATTGACAACAGTCTGTATATACATATGTAGGCTTGGCTGTTAACACCTACATATGTAGGATATTGGGTATGCTGCTTTATAACCTTTTTAAATAAATTTTATAAATATCTACCAAGTTCACAAATGTATTCAGTAAGCATTAGACAAGCATCTCTCAGCTGGCCCACACAGGGAGAAGACAGCAATGCATGTGAGCACTATCCTGGCCTCCCGCGGGCACTCCAGGCCCTCTGACAGTGGGACTGACCAATCGTTCCCCAAGGGCAGGCCGGCAGGGCCCTTCAGGGTGTGACTTGCTGACCCACCACTGCTAGGGGCTGCATAGTACCCTGCTGCTCACTGGTCAATGAGTTCCCAGCATTTTCCACAGAGAAGCTGCAGTCAGCGCTCAGGATTCTCTTAGGAAACATTTTGGATCCAGAATTGCCAGGAGCCATGACCTTGTTAGCCCTCTCCATGGTGTCTACACATGCCTGTTGCTCTGAGCCCACCCCAAGCCTGTACTTCCAGCCACTGCATTCGAGGGAGGTGCCACCCTTAGTTACCACTGTTTGGTACAGCCTCATGTGCTGTGGCTCACGGTCAGGCTCAGTGAGCATCTGCTGATGTGAGCCCCTTAAGGTCACCTGTACACACATCAACCCGCCACCCACGTTCCACCAATCCACTGGTCACACTGCCCAAGTCCTTGACAGTGTCACCAACAATCAAGTGATCCACTGCACCTGTTACCTGCTCTGAGAACTTGGGGGAGGACCCTAGTGGGGGCGCTGGCAGACGTTGCTCCAGGAACACCTCTTTCTCGCAGGCATAACACCATACCCGAAATGTGGTCAGATTCACGGTCAAGTTGTGTTTTTTTGCCTAGAGGGAGAGAACCAAAATAAGTTCAATGATACACTGGCTTACTAGGGGCCCAAGCACGGGGGCTGCCTCTGCTCTCCAGCCCCAGTAAGAGGCCCTGTCAGGACAGGGATTTTGCTCACAAAACCAAAGGCTGTCATTTATCAAAAAAGTACACATGCAAAATGCTTTCACCTTCATCCTCTCTTGCTTCTTTACAGCAACCCTGCTGTGATTATCCCATTTGACAGCCCCACCCTGGAGGCCAGAGCAGGCAAGCGGGGCTGGGAGGCAGCCAAAGCTGGGGTTTGGGTCCAGGCAGTCTGGTGCAGAGCCCACACTTTGCCTGCCACACTCACCTGTGCGTGAATAGTGCTGTGGTCAGAAAAGGACTCTCCGCAGCCAACATAGGGGCAGGAGGCCTGGGGGAGAGAGGACAGGAGACTGAGATGGCCCAGAGCACAGCATCAGAGCAGCGTTCTGTGGAGTTCTGGCTCCACTCCTCAGCCAGTCAGTATCCCCTAACTCTACCTGTCAGGACTCACAAGGTATTGAGGCTCTCTCGCCCCAAAGCAACAGAAGTCTCTACACCTGAAGCTCACGTTGGGCAGGGATGGCCACCACAAACGTTGCCCTGCCCTCTGAGTGAGATGGCCTAGGCCACTGCGCTCCTGCAGAAGTCTGAGCAGGGTCACAGCTGGGGCCTGGCTGCTTGTGCCCCAGACCTTCTTGTCCCACCAAAACCATACTTCCTGATGGGCTGGTTATTGGGATCCTAGTTTTTGGTGGGGGACCCTGGGCCTCACAGCCATCCTTTAACAGAGGGGATGGTGAAAGGGCACCAGGCATTCAAGACAAAAGACAGAGGCGGTTCGGGCAGCATTGACTCAATGCTCCCCAGTGCTGCATGTGGCCTGGTGACCCTGCCTTGGGCCTTGTGCTCTCCTGTCCCAAATCCACCCAAACTCCAAGGCCCAGCTCAAAGGCCTTTCCACTGCAGGCCTCCATCCCAGCCAATAGCAACTATGCCTGCCTCTCCACAGGAGCACTGGGTATCACTTCACCTGTGGCCAGCACTGCACAGGCTGGTGAGGGCCTCTCAAGAAAAGGATCTTTTGTCTGAGTCATGAAGCGCCATGCCATCTTGTGTATCAGCCTCCCATGTCCGTCGCTCTGGGGAACGGTGAGCTCTTATGAGGTAGGACCCTGCCTGACACTTCTTGATGTCCCCCACATACCTGGACAGCATCTTACGATCTACTTTATGCTGAGGGACAGGCCCGAATGGGAGAGGCTGGAGTCCCATGATTCAGGGGACTCCTAAATCTTCTGTAAAAACTGACTTCCTAGCGCATTTTTTGCTTCTACTCATGTCTTTTTTTTCCCCGCCACACCCCTCCAGTTTGGAGAGAAGACTTGTGGGGTTTTTTTAAAAAGAAATTTTAACAATCATTCTTCATATGACTATAAAAATATACATTTATGGAGTATTTTTTAAATACTAAAATAAAAAAAGAAAATTATCTGTAATTCCACCACCTAGAAAAAGCTATCATATTATGTCACATCTACTACCTATTAAAAAGAGTAAAAGTAATCGCAACATCTCCAGATTCTCCTGGATACCGTCTCAGGGCCCACAGCATGCTACCTCCATCACAGCATCTGTCTCATACATTACACCCCAGCCCCAGGACATAGGTATAGTCATCAGAGCTCCAGCGTGGGGAGGTGGAGAAATGATGACCTAGGAAGGAGACCAGCCTGGCCCAGGGACAGTGCTGGGCCTCAAAGTCAAGACACCCATGTCGCCCCTCATACATCTGCCAGTATAGAATCTTGTCGCTTACAAAGATTGAATCATTCAGTCCAGAGCCTTCTCCAACTTGCTTTTCCTCCTGTCATTTTTAATGGCTTTCAGAGTGTCCAGCCCAGAAATCTGCTGTCTCTAGAGCCCTGTGACCTTGCCCAAGGTTTCTGGCAGTGCCCACGAGGGACAGATATTCCCAACCCGATTCCAGAGTGAGCTCCACAACCCCAACAGCCACAAGGATCCTTTACCTGGAGGCAGGCCCACAAGTTTGGTCCAGTTACACCACAAGACTGACAGCTTCCCTGTGTGGGTTAAGGTGAGAGAGAAAGAAAAGTGTGAGCAGCCTGTGGGGGGCTGAGCACAGGGTCTGCTCCCACCTGGAGGCTGCCCCTACCTGGCTCCACCTGGCTGGCACTCACCCTAAAGTCTCAGCTTCAAGGCTCTGACACCAAAACAGCCTTTGCCAGGTTACCCACTAAAATTAGGATCGTGATGGGGGCACTTTATATTTTACTGTTTGAATTTTTATTATGTGTCTATAAAAACATGTTTAGGCGGCGCCTGTGGCTCAAAGGAGTAGGGCACTGGCCCCATACGCCGGAGGTGGCAGGTTCAAACCCAGCCCAGGCCAAAAAACTGCAAAAAAAATTCTTTTTAATAAAATCATTTAAATTTAAACAAGTGTGACTCGGCGCCCATAGCACGGTGGTTACGGTGCCGGCCACATTCACTGGGGCTGGCGGGTTGGAACCCAGCCAGGGCCTGCTAAACAACAATGACAACTGCAACAAAAAAAAATAGCTGGGCATTGTGGCAGGCTCCTATAGTCCTAGTTACTTGGGAGCTGAGACAAGAGAATCACTTAAGCCCAAGAGTTTGAGGTTGCTGTGAGCTGTGACGCCTCAGCAATCTACCGAGGGTGACCAAAAAAATAAAATAATAAAATAAATAAATTTAAACAAGTGGCCAGGTGAGGTGCTCACATCTATAATCCTAGCACTCTGGGAGGTCAAGATGGTGGATTGCTTGAGCTCAGGAATTCAAGACCATCCTGAGCAAGAGTGAGACACCATCTCTACTAAAAATAGAAAAAAATCAGCCAGGCATTCTGGCAGATACCAGTAGTCCCAGTTACTTAAGAGGCTGAGGTAGCAGGGTCATCCGAACCCAGGATTCGAGGTTGCTGTGAACTAGGCTGATACCATGGCACTCTAGCTACGGCAACACAGTGAGACTCTGTCTCAAAAATTAATTGAGTTTAAACAAACAGGCCCTTAATATACTGTTCCACTATCCCTCAACTCTGCCTTCATAGCACTTCCTTATTTGAGCCTTTCTCCTCATTTAGATTCTGGGCTCAATGAGAGGGGAACAGACTGTTTAGCCTATCCCTAAGAATTCACAGGGCCTGGGAGATCAACATACCTGTCGAACACAGGAAACATCCACGTTTCTGGTGATCTGGCTGATGAAACCTGCTTCTTGTCTACTAATGTCCTTTCTCCCCTTCCTGCTTTAATAACAGAACCCAGAAATTTTAGCTAAGCACTTAGCCAGCCAGCTACATTTCCAGCCTCCGCTATGATCATGTGGCTTAGTTCCAGTCAGTGAATGAGAGGACAGCAAAATTTATGTGCACCACTTCTGAGCTGTGTACCCTTGCTCTTTCTCTTCTTACCACTAGCTGGAATGTGGATGTGATAGCAGGAGCTGAAGCAACCATCTTGGACTCAAAATGAAAGCCATATGTTAAGAAAGCCAATGCCACCCTATCAGCCCTATCTCCCTTTGGCACATTCATGAGAGAAAAACTTCTATCTCATTTAAGCTACTGTATTTCAGAGTCTCTTTGTTAGAGCAACTTAAACTATGCCCTAAGTAATTACATCTGAGCATGTCTAGAGTGGCAATTCCCAACTGAGGTTCTACAACATCTGGTGTGCTGCCATCGGTCGTGAGATGGATTCTAAGTGACTATCTCTGACAGAAGTTACAGTGTCAGGCTCTGTCATAGTGAGGACGGACACCTGGTGAGGGCTTACAGTAATCCAAGTTTCCAGCTAAGTTCTTTATACATGACTCATGTCATCCCCACCAGTCTGTGCAGAGGTCCTACTGAGATCTCCTTTTCACAGATGAGAAACTAAGGCTCAGAGAGGTCACACCATTGTGTCAGGGCAAGGCCAGAAGGTAAATCCAAGGAGCATAGGCCCCCAAGCAGCAAGGTCCCCAAACCAGGAAAGGCTGACTACCCTCTGAGGGTAGCCACATTGGCCCCCAAACCTCCAGGGCAACATGTCATTATCACTACACTAAACCCGGATTCTGGCTGTGTTAATAAAGAGCCTGAACACAGACCCCTTAGGAGGGCTAAGGTGAAGCAGCTCATCCCAGACAATGGGCTGAGCTCTGCAATCTGTGACTGAAGGGCTCTCACTGAGGCTACTGCAGGGCGGTGGGAGGTCAGCCTGTCTGCTGAGCAGACTCAGAGCCTCTGACTTGCTGAAGTTGGAATCTCTTATGATTTTTTAATTTCACTTTTCACTCCAATCATCCCAGGTTTTTACTGATATTTTCATTTCAGTCATTTGATTTACAAAAGTATCACATGCTTGCTGTAACAACTCAGGTAATACATATGCTATATCACCTGAAATATATAACACATATATACTATAATGACTGAAATACATCTGTTTATTCTTATACAAACATATGCATAGTACTTGAGGGGTGGTTTTTAGTAAAAATAAGATCACACTATTATACTTCTTTGTAACATGTGTTTGTCACCTACTCAGTCACTGTTCTGAGTCTGTACACAGAGGCCACGTCTCATTCTTTGCTATCACTGCACAGTGACCCACACTATGGACACGCCAAAATTTATTCATCCAATCCCCTCATGATAAAGACTCAGGCTGTCATCAGTTTTTCTCCTTTACAAATAATGTTCAATAAATCCTGCTGTACCTGTATCTTTCTAAGTGGTACTTAACATTTTTTTTTTTTTTAATTGAGACAGTCTTGCTTTGTCACTCTACATAGAGTGCCATGGCATCACAGCTCACAGCAACCTCAAACTCCTTGGCTTAAGTGATTTTGTTGCCTCAGCTTCCCAAGTAGCTGGGTGTACAGGTGCCTGCCACAACGCCCAGCTATTTTTTGTTGCAGATGTCATTGCTGTTTAGCAGGCCCTGGCTGGGCTCAAACCTGCCAGCCTCAGTATATGGGGCTGGCGCCCTACTCACTGAGCTATGGATACCAAGCAAATACATTTTTACTAGATAAACTCCCAGAAGCAGGACTATTTCCCTAAAGGTTACAGTAATTCCCATCCCAACATGAGTGGTCTCTGAAAAATTATATCATCCAGGCTGGGCACAGTGGCTCATGCCTGTAATCTCAGCACTCTGGGAGGCTGAGGCGGGTAGATTGCCTAAGATCACAGGTTTAAGACCAGCCTGAGCCAGAGTGAGACCTCATCTCTAAAAATAGCCAGGCGTTGTGGCAGGTGCCTGTAGTCCCAGCTACTTGGGAGGCTGAGGCAAGAAGATTGCTTAAGCCCAAGAGTGTGAGGTTGCTGTGAGCTATGATGCCATGGCACTCTACTGAGTGACAAAGTGAGACTCTATCTCCAAAAAAAAAAAAAAAAAGATATAGTCCTGTTTTCATTACCAATATCCTTGACCACTGGTAAAGTTAAGCATCCTTTTCCAAAAGTTTCTTGCTCATTTGCATTTCCTTCACCGTGAGCTACCCGCTCATATCTTTGCCCCTTCTGAATATTTTAAGATAGTGCTGGTTTTATTTTGTACCCTTTGGATACTCAAGAGAGGTGCTGAAGATGTGTCTTTTTTTTTTTTTTTTTTAAGACAGAGTCTCATCTGTTGTCCTTGGTACTCACAGCAACCTCAGTCTCTTGGGCTCAAGCGAGCCTTTTGCCTTAGTCTCCCAAGTAGCTGGGGCTACAGGCACCCACCACAACATCACCTGGCTATTTTTAGAGACAGGGTCTTGCTCTTGCTCAGGCTAGTCTTGAACTCCTGAGCTCTAGCAATCCACCCGCCTTGGCCTCCCAGAGTGCTATGATTACAGGCGTGAGCCACTGCACTCTGCCCCCCCCCCACTTTTTTTTGAGACAGAGTCTCACTCTGTTACCTAGACCAGAGTGCAATGGTGTCATTGAGGCTCTCTGCAACCTTCACCTCCTGGGTTCAAGCGATCCTCCTGCCTCAGCCTCCTGAGTAGCTGGGACTATAAGTGCACACCAACCTGCTAGCTAATTTTTCTATTTTAAGTAGAGACAGGGTCTTACTCTTGCTCAGGCTGGTCTCTTAACTCCTGAGCTCAAGTGATCCTCCCCCTTTGGCCTCCTAGAGTGCTAGGATTACAGGTGTGAGCCACCGCGCCCAACTGTGAAGATCCACTTTCTGACACATAGGCCCAGAGTCCCCCAGACACATCTGGTTTCTGCTCCAGAAGCACTAGCATACTTGGAAAGGGTGCCTATCCCAGCCGTGCTCTACTTGCCTCCTCCCACCACTCTCAGATTTCCCTAGACTTGGAAAGAAACCTAGCATCAGATAGTGTGAATGAACCCGAGCCTCTCTCTACTCCTCTTCCATACCCAGAGAAGCAAAATCACTTCCAAATCAGCTACAGACACCTTGAATTGCTCCCACACACAGACCCATGACTAGCTCAGGCCAAAGGCCACCAAGGACCTGCTGGTGCAGTGAGGTCAAATGGTCAGCATTAGGTGTCTGGAAAGAAGACTCAGCAATACGTCTAGGAATCTGACCCACTTAGCCCACTCCTGGGAATGTTCCTGCACATAACTCTGCTCATGGACACAGTGACAATTCTATGAGGCTACTCGTTGAAGCATTGTTTGTACTGCCAAGAGGCGACAAAGAGTTCAGGTACCAACCCACAGAGGATCGGTTATTATGTCCAAATAATGAAATACAACACAACTTCTAGACAAAGAATGAGAAAGCCATCTCTGTACTAATGTCGAAAGAGCTCCAATACATTGCTAGGTGAGCAAGGCATGTTATAAAATAGCAACTACACTACACCATCATTTATGTAAGAAAATAACTTAAAATAAGTATATCTGAAAAACCCACAAAACCAGGCTTCGGCCCTGCTGGCTGCAGAACAAGATGAAGCTCATCATCTTAGACCACTATTCCCAGGCCATTGAGTGGGTGGCCAAATATATCAGGAACCACATTGCCCACTTTAACTAGGGCCAGACAAGTCCTTCACTTTGGCTCTCCCTGGGAGCTCCCCACTTGGCTGCTATAAGAAGCCAAGTGAATACTACAAGAATGGGGACATGCCCTTTAAATACGTGAAGACCTTCAACATAGCATCCTATGTTGCTATGAGCACCTGTCTCAGTATGTGGGCCTTCCACGAGCTCACCAGCTTTAAGTGAAGTAACAACTTCAAGTACATTGACAGTCACCCAGAAAACACCACTTGTATTTGCATAAAGAAACTATAAAAGAAACCAATGAATGTGGTTATCTGAGGGTGGGATGGGCGGCATCAGGGTGAGGGGATACTTCTGGCCATTTGTTTATTTATTAATTTTTATTTATTTATTTATTTGAGATAGTCTCACTTTGTTGCCCTTCGTAGAGTACTGTGGCATCACAGCTCACAGCAACCTCAAACTCTTGGGCTTAAGTGATTCTCTTGCCTCAGCCTTCCAAGTAGCTGGGACTACAGGCGCCTGCCACAACACCCAGCTATTTTTTTTTAGAGACGAGGTCTTGCTCTGACTCTGGCTCAGGCTGGTCTCAAACTCATGAACTCAGGCAACCCACCTGTCTCAGCCTCCCCAGAGTGCTAGGGTTACAGGCATGAGCTACCACATAGGGCTCACTTATACACTTATCTTTTTAAACCGTTTCATTATTAAACCATATGATAGTGTTACTTTTTAAAAAAAATTCAACAACAACGAAAGACAGTGAGGACACATCAGAGAAGGGGCTCAGCCTCCTACTCAGGCCTCCCTGAGCCCTTCTCAGGTCACATTTGTCAGAATGTCTGTGGGCTCTGAAAGCAGCATTCGTTCCCTGCCTCGGAGAGGCTCTGGGCACCCACCCCAACAGCTAATGGACAGAAACCATTATCAGCTCCCAAATGGCCTGGTCTAAATTATAATTAGCGGCTATGAGGGCACAGGCCCCAGAACAAGGCCTCCCAGACAGACGCCAGCATTTCCATTTACACGGAAAGCTGAGCAGAAACTGTCAGGGAGCCAGTTCCACTGTGCCAGAAACATCCACACCCCAGGAAAGTGGTAGCCCTGGGTGGGGCTTCTGCCCCATAGATCTGGCACTTTACCTTAGATTTGAGCAGCAAGTCCTCTTTGGTAATCTCCCCTATAGAGTCAAGGTGAGGACAAAGATCCTTGGAGTCTCCCATTCTGGCCTGGGCTCACCTACAGGAAGAAACAAGCAGTCTGGGGTTAACGGCAGCCACTGCTGATTGATGGCAGGGAAGGAGGCAATAGTTAATTATACAATTTGGCCTTGAGTTGGGTCTGCCATGAACCAAGTAATCCAGGGAAATGGCTTAACCTCTCTAAGCCTTGCTTTCAGAAGTCTCCCTTCACTGAGAAGACAACAGCTACCCCATTGGGCTATTCCAAGAACTCACAGAGACAAAAAGCACAGGGAGAGGAGCCAGCAAGTGCCAGGTGCAATAATCAGCTTTGGTAGAGAAAACACAGAGTCCAGCCTGCATTTATGGAGCTACAGGCCACAGAGTCCTAACTGTGGACACTTTGTTAGGAGGAAGCCCAATCTATGTTTGAGAGTTCACTCCATCCACGGGGCAGGCAGAGGAGGGGTAGTGTGGAAAGGCTGCAACTCATCAAGGCAAGAGCCAATGGATTTGTTTGTTTTGGGTTTTTTTTTTTTTTTGAGACAGAGTGTCACCCTGTTTCTCTGAGTAGAGTGCCATGGCATCATTATAGCTCACAGCAACCTCAAACTCTTGGGCTTGAGTGATACTCTTGCCTCAGCCTCCTGAGTAGCTGGGACTACAGACACCTACCATGATGTCTGGCTAATTTTTCTATTTTTAGTAAAGATGAGGTCTCACTCTTGCTCAGGCTGGTCTCAAACTTCTGAGCTCAAGCAATTCACCTGCCTTGGTCTCCCAAAATGCTAGGATTACAGGCATGAGTCACCGTACACAGCCTAAGAGCCAGTGTTGACCAAGGTCTTCTCAAGAGCCACTGGAAAGTCAAGTGCCCAGTAGGCCACTGCCTTGCCTCCTGTAGGAACCCCACCTACAGAAGAGCTGAGCACTGGACCACTAGGGAAGCAAAGGACGTCCTTGAGAACAAAGAGGAAGTCGGACAGAAGGCAGACAACCCACCTGAACGCAGTGTGGGTCTAACGGCAACAAGGTGTGTGGGGATGAAGAGTTTCCAGTGGTAAAAGAATAGCTTTGTTGCTATTTAAATGATACATGTTTATAATAAAAACTAAGATGATATAAGAAAAGTCCAAAGTAGGCTCAGTGCCTGTGGCTCAAGTGGCTAAGGCGCCAGCCACATACACCTGAGCTAGTGGGTTCGAATCTAGCCCGGACCCACCAAACAATAATGATGGCCGCAACCAAAAAATAGCCGGGCACTGTGGCAGGCACCTGTAGTCCCAGCTACTTGGGAGGTGGAGGCAAGAGAATCACTTGAGCCCAGGAGTTGGAGGTTGCTGTGAGCTGTGATACCACTGCACTCTACACCAGGCGACAGCTTAAGGCTCTATCTAAAAAAAAAGAAAGTCCAAAGTAATGTAAAATAAATTGCTGATGACACAGGGCAAACATCTTTAAATCAGGAAAAAATGACTTCCTTCTTGGAAAAATAAATGTTCCACTGAAGGGAGATCGTTGGCGGTAGTGATTGTGGCAGTAGCTACCTGGATCTATACATATGTTAAAAGTGCACAGACCTGGTGAGATGTGAACACGTTGCATGGATTGTGCCAGGGTCATTTTACTGGCTGAAGTTCAGACACATCAAATATGTGTTACAACTAGGGAAATCAGGAAGAGGTACACAGGACCTCCTGTAAATTTTTTGTAACTTCCTGTGAATATATAATTATTTAAAAAAATTTTAGGCTCGGTGCCTGTGGCTCAACGGGCTAAGGCGTCAACCACGTAAACCTGAACTGGCAGGTTCGAATCCAGCCTGGACCCGCCAAACAACAATGACGGCTACAACCAAAAAATGGCTGGGCATTGTGGCGGGTGCCTGTAGTCCCAGCCACTTGGGAGGCAGAGGCAGGAGACTCGCTTGAGCCCAGGAATTGGAGGTTGCTGTGAGCTGTGATGCCACAGTACTCTATCCAGGGTGACAGCTTGAGGGGGCTCTGTCTCAAAAAAAAAAAGTATTTGCTGAATCAATAA
>CAUYON010059478.1:0-32067 GCA_963573935.1 Arctocebus calabarensis | reverse complement strand
CTCAGCTAATTGTGCACTGGTTCCTGGAGGGAGAGACCCACTTTCTATGACAGCATACTGAGTAACTATAGCCTAGCCTGCTTTTCAAGTTCCATGTTCTATAAAAGAACTGCCATCTGTATATAAAACCATCTCCGGATTAGATAGGGGAGTTTCTTGTAAGTCTTCTCTAGCTGCATAGGTTTGTGCTATAATCTGTTGGCAGTTATGCTCTATGTCCTCATGGGATTCAGGGAGGAAAGTGGGAGGATTTAAAGTAGCACAGGTGCGTAATTGCAGCACTCATCCTTCTAGTAATAAGGCTTGATATTTCAGAAGGCAGTCATCTGACAGTTAGAGATTGCTCTTGGAATTTAAAAGTCCAGTAAGATCATGAGAAGTGTAAATAGTTAGATCTTTACCTAAAGTAGTTTGGTTGCTTCTGGGATCAGGAGGGCCACAGCTGCTACAACTCGCAGACAATGTGGCCTTCCTTTGGCCACAGTGTCAATTTCATTACTCAGATATTGTTTTTGATTGGGATAGATGGTGGGAATTTTTTTACTTAATTTGGACTGGTTGAGCATATTGTGCTTTCCCCACCTGTCCCTCAGTAGCCCACACTTCTGGGTTAATTTCTTTCTCTAATAAGGGAAGGCATAATGTAGGTTCCTGTCCCATATTCATATAAATGGTTGTTCCTGCTTTAGTTAGTATGTCCCTCCCCAAAAGGAGAACAGGACTTTCAGGCATGATTAGGAAGGCATGAGAGAACAGCCAGTCATCCCAAATGCAGCTTAAAGGCTCGGAGAAAAATTTGGTAACCGGCTTTCCAGACAGTTACCAATAGTTATGGATTTGGGAGATAAAAGACCACAGTTAGAGAAAAGTACAGAAAAGGTTGCTCCAGTGTCCAAAAGAAATTTTGTCTCTTGGCCTCCACTATAAGGCAAATCCGGGGCTCTTGAGGGGTGATGACACAAGCTGGAGCCATGAGAATCTGCCCTGGGCACCCTCAGTCCAGTTTGGGCGCTGATGGGATCACTGTCCCAGGAGGCTTTTGCCTCTGGGGACAGGCCAGCCTCCAGTGGTCACCCTTGCATTCTGGACAAGGGCCAGGTGGCTTGCCCAGCCAGTGGTACTGCTGGGGGCAGTCTTTTCTGAAGTGGCCAGTCTGACCACATTGGAAGCACTTGTTTTTAGCTCCTCTGGTTTCCCTCTGCCCCTGAAAGTTGCTCGTTTGTCGGGGTGCCATTGCTAGAGCTGTCATTCTTTTCTGTTCCCTTCACTCTTTTTCTTCCTTTCTTTCCAGATCTCAGTTATAAAAGACCATAGTGGCCTTTTTAAGAAGATTCTCCAGGTTATAGTCTGGGTCTAGAACCAATTTCTGGAGTTTTCTTTGGATGTCTGGAGCCACTTGAGTGATAAATTTGTCTTTTAATATAATCTGACCCTCTATGGAGTCAGGTGTCAATTGGGTGTGTTTTCTCATTGCCTCCCTAAGCCTTTCAAGAAAGGCTGAGGGATTCTCGTTTTGCTCCTGGCAAATAGTAGACAACTTGGCACAATTCACAGGCTTTTTCTTGGACTGATGTAAACCTTCTAGGATACATGTTAGAAAATGTTTATGCCACCAGTCACCTTCTTTCTCGGGGTCCCATTCAGGATCCTGAAGTGGAACTGCCTGTCTTCCCATCAGGTATCTGTCCCTGTCTCCAGGAGACATACTGCCATCAGTATCAGACATGAACCAAAAATCACCCCACTTCCTAGCTTCATCCAGGACTTTGTTTTTTTCATTAAACATTAACATCTGGTCTAGTAGTAGCATTATATCTCTCCAAGAGAGGTCAAAGCTTTGTCCTAACCCCTGGAGAACATCTGTGTACTTATTGGGGTCATCAGAAAATTTTCCTAAATCACCTTCAATTTGCTTTAAATCTGCTAGAGAAAATGGAGTGTATACTCGTGCACTTCTCCTTTCACCACCCACAGTCTCAATCAAGGGACGCAGAGGTTATGGTTGCCTTCTGGGGGTCGCAGTAGGACCAGAATAAACTCTTGGAACAGCCTCTCTCCTGGGGATTTCTGAACACGTGGAGGAAGGTGTGGGAGAAGTAGATGGAGGGTTTGAACTAGGTGGTGTCTCCCTCGAGAATCCCTGACCATTTGGGGAAGTGACTACAGCCAAGAGAGCAGAATCTGACAGGTCTTACACAGTTGGGGGTTGTCCCTGAGGGAAAAGAACACTTGCACATAGGGCAGCTCAGACCACCTTTCTTCCTGTTTGCAAAAGGTATCTAATTGAAAAATAGTGTCATAATTAAGAGTACCCTCTGGAGGTCATTGTTCACCAGTGGAAAGTTGATACAGGCCAGGCCTGGGTGCAGAAGAAAACCAAACATTCTTTTTTCAGCGCCTGGGGATCAAACATGTCCCAGTGCTCCAGAATACAGCCCAGTGGGGTGTTCTCTCGATGAGAGAATATGTTATCCTCCTGTGAGAAAGAACAAAATTCCAATGTCTTAATCAACACCACCCTATTCCTGAGTCGGTCAGAGCGTCCCTTGACCAACCCAAGAAGCCTTCCAGCCAAACAAAAGGAAGCATCCTTCCAATGCTTGGGGAAGTGTACCTGAGGAGAGTGGCCTCCTCAGTCCCTGCCCTTGTCTGGAATTAGCCACTCTTACCAGTTGTAGCGCTTCGTGCCCACTGGTTCTTCTGTGTGTATAACGAACCGGCAGCACAGCTCTGAGAAATCAAGTATCAGGGAGCCTGGTCCCACCTGATGCATATATTCTGCCCCTTTCTGCCCCTTCCCCCCACTAGCCTCAGAGTATCAATCGAAGTGGGGGTAAGCCCCATCCTGGAGAAAATGGCTGTGCGCTGTTTGCACATTTAACTCTATAGAAGCTGTACAAGCTTTTTCTATGTTCCCCTTAACAAAAAGGAAAGTAGGCTCTCTGGCATGAGCAGGTCTGGGTGTTAAATGTTATGCTTTTCTACTTCCCTTTCTTTCCCAAAGGCTAGCAGGACAACAACAACTAAATTTAGTTACAAATCGGGGATGAGTTGAGAGACACTTTGAAACGTTTGTATCACAATTAGTTGCACTTAGCCGAAGTCCTAGAGAAACCTAGAATTATCTTAAACTTCCCAACACCAGAAGAAATCAAATGCCCAGGGTCATTCTCATTGCTCTTCTTTATTGTTAAGAGACTGAGTGGTAGCCAAGGTTCAGGTCCATTCCCATACTTTCTTTTCAAATACTTTCTTTTTTTTTTTTTTTAATTAAATCGGGGTACAATGTGCTGGTTTCATATACTCCCAAATATTTCATCTTCTTTGGCACTACTGTAAAAGGAATAGAGTCCTTGACTATAGTTTCAGTTTGGCTATTGTTGGTATATATAAAGGCTACAGATTTATGGGTGTTGATTTTGTAGCCTGAGACATTGCTGTATTCCTTGATCACTTCTAGAAGTTTTGTAGTAGAATCCCTGGTGTTTTCCAGATATACAATCATATCATTCTGTGAAGAGTGAAAGTTTGATCTCTTCTGACCCTATGTGGATACCCTTGATCACCTTTTCTTCCCTGATTGCAATGGCTAAAGCTTCCATTATGATGTTGAAGAGCAGAGGAGACAATGGGAAACCTGGCCTGGTTCCTGACCTAAGTGGAAATGGTTTCAATTTAACTCCATTCAATAAAATATTGGCTATGGGTTTGTTGCAGATGGCCTCTATCAGTTTAAGAAATGTCCTTTCTGTACCAATTTTTTAAGCGTTCTGATCATGAAGGGATGCTGGATATTGTCAAAAGCTTTTTCTGCATCAATTGACAGAATCATATGGCCTTTATTTTTTAATTTTTTTATGTGCTGATTTACATTTATAGATTTCTGTATATTAAACCAGCCTTGAGACCCTGGGATAAAGCCCACTTGGTTATGGTGTATAATTTGTTTGATGTGTTGTTGGATTCTGTTTGTTAGTATCTTGTTAAATATTTTTGCATCAATATTCATTAGTGATATTGGTCTATAATTTTCTTTTCTTGTTGGGTCTTTCCCTGGTTTAGGGATCAAGGTGATGTTTGCTTCATAGAATGTGTGAGGTAGTATTCCTTCTTTTTCTATATTTTGGATGAAGTTTAGTAATATAGGTACTAGTTCTTCTTTAAAGGTTTGGTAGAATTCTAACATCAAGCCATCTGATCCTGGGCTTTTCTTTTTAGGGAGATTTTTTATAGTTGATGGTATTTCAGAAGTTGATATAGGCCTGTTCAATGATTCTACTATGTTCTGGCTAAGTCTTTGTAGGTGGCGTGCTTCCAGGATTGGTAATTTCCTCCAGATTTTCATATTTCTGAGAGTTTCTTTTAATATTCATTAAGGATTTTTTGAATTTCTGAGGGGTCTGTTGTTAATTCGTCTTTACCATTTATGACTGATGAAATTAGAGACTTTACTCTTTTTTTCCTGGCTAGGTTAGCCAAAGGTTTATCTATTTTATTGACCTTTTCAAAAAAAACAACCTTTTGATTTATTGATCTGTTGTATAATTCTTTTATTTTCAATTTCATTTAATTCTGCCCTGATTTTTGGTTATTTCTTTTCTTCTGCTCGGTTTGGGGTTGGAATGTTCTTCCTTCTCCAGTTGCTTAAGATGTCCCATTAAGTTGTTAACTTCCTTTCTTTCCATTTTCTTGAGGAAGGCTTGCAGTGCTGTAAATTTCCCTCTTAGGACTGCCTTTGCAGTATCCGAGAGGTTCTGATAATTTGTGTCTTCATTGTCATTTTGTTCCAAAAATTTGGTAATTTCCTTCTTAATCTCATCTATGACCCATCTATTCTTCAGCATAAGGTTATTTAGCTTCCATGTTTTTGTATGAGTATGCAGATTCCTGTTGTTATTGAGTTCAACTTTTATTCCATGATGGCCGGAGAAGATGCAAGGAATAATTTCTATTCTTTTAAATTTGGTGAGGTTAGACTTGTGATCTAAGATGTGATCAATTTTTGAGTATGTTCCATGGGGTGATGAGAAGAATGTGTATTCAATTTTATTAGGATGAAATGTTCTGTAGATGTCTGTTAAATCCAGTTGTTGAATGGTTAAGTTTAAATCTAAAAATTTTTTACTTAACTTCTTTTCGAAGGATCTATCCAATACTGCTAAAGAAGTATTAAAATCTCCAACTACTATGTAGCTGGAGGAAATCAAATTACTCATGTCTATTAGAGTTTTTCTAATAAATTGCAGCGCATTCTGGTTGGGTGCATAAATATTAATAATTGAAATCTCATCATATTGAGTAGTACCTTTAACAAATTTGGAATGTCCATCTTTATCCTTCCTTATGTTGGTTGGCATAAACCCTATTGTATCTGTGAATAAGATTGCAACACCTGCTTTTTTTCTGTTTTCCATTTGCCTGGAATATAGATGACCATCCCTTCCTTGAGTCTAAATTTATCTTTTGAGGTAAGATGAGATTCTTATATGCAACAGATATGTGGCCTGAGTTTTTGTATCCAGCCAGCCAACCTATGCCTCTTTAGAGGACAATTTAAACCATTCACCTTAATTGAAAACAATGATAAATCATTGGAAAGTTCAGTGGACATTTTTAATCCTTTCATCACTGTAGAAGTTGAAATTTGATAAAAAGTTTCTGGGTGAGATTACTTTTGTGGTGGAGGATTACGTTGGTCATTATGAAGGATAGGTCTGAGAATATCCTGGAGAGCTAGTTTAGTTATAGCAAATCTCTTCAACATGTGGATGTCATTAAAGTATTTAATTTCTCCATCATAAATGAAAGTCAGTTTTGCTGGATGCAGGAACCTGGGTTGAAAGTTCTTTTGTTTTAGGAGATTAAAACTCAATGACCGTTCTCTTCTAGCTTGAAAGGTTTGATCAGAGAGATATGCATTTATTCTATTATTCTTCCCCTTGTAGGTAATGGATTTCTTATGTCTGGCTGCTTTCAGAATTTTCTTCTTCATATTAACTTTAGTGAAGTTAATTAAGATGTGCCTGGGTCTGCTATCAGAATTTCAGAATGTCTTGGCATGTCTGGAAAGATCCTTTTCATAATCTCATAAAGAAGGGACTCTGTGCCTTGTGATGCCTCTTCATCATTTTTAGGTATCCCTATAAGGCAATTATTAGTTTTCTTCAAGTTATCCCAGATCTGTCTGAGAGAATGATCTGTTTTTGCCTTCCATTTCTCTTCCTCTTTGGAAGTTTGGGAGTGTTCAAAAGCTTTGTCTTCCATGTCAGAAATCCTTTCTTCTGCTTGCTCCATTCTGTTACTGAGGGATTCTACTGTATTTCTCAGGTCTTTGAGGGCTACAACTTCTTGTCTCAATGTGTCAAAATCTTTCGTCATTTTGTCTTTGAATTCATTCAATTCTTGAGACATCTTTTGGGTCATCTTTTGGATTACGGTTGGAAATTCTAATTCCATCTTTTCCTCCATTCTGCTGATCTTATTTGCTCTACAGACTCTGAATTCGATTTTGACATCTCAGCCATTTGCGTATGCAAGGGATCTTGTACTGTATCTACCTTGTTGTTCCTTGGGAGAGTTGATCTACTGTGATTATTCATATTGCCAGAGTTTAATTTCTGTTGATTCTGCCTCATGATTATTTTTCACTGTTGCCTATGACCATCCTCAGAGTTAGGGAGGGGTCTATCCCAGATCAGACCCTGGCAGGATCACTCTGTTGTTGCTGGATGTTTGTAGGGAGTGACCCTGTGTAGCTCCTCTGGGACTGCCCCACCAAGGGAATTCTGGCTGCAGGAGCAGCTCAGGAGGGTGGCATGCCCAGATCAAGCAGCAGGGTGTGGGATGGGGCACCTGGTGGCCTTTACAAAGGGAGCCAGTATCTCCAGCAGGCTCTGGCTGGAAGGAGGGCTCTGGAGGGAGGGCACTGTAGGCAGCCTCCTTAGTCCCCGATCCAATGGCTGTGGCTAGTCAAAGGCAGAAGGGGAGAGGAGGAGGCGGGTTGTGTGGCTTCCAGAATTCCTGGCCCGAGCAGGCATGCAGAGGCCTGGCAGGTTCCTGGTAAAGTCCTTGGCGGGTGTGACACAGATGGGCACAGCAAGGGAGTCCTGTTGGACTTCCTGACCACTGCTGGCAGCAGGCCAAGGCTCAGCGGGATGCCAATCAGGACCTAGCGGGTGTCCCCGCGGAGTGAACGGATGCTGGACGCTGTGGGCAGCTGGCCTGGGGCATGGATCATAGCCGGGAAGGGGTCTCACTGGACTGTGAGCCGAGGCCGGGCAGGGCACAAATCGGCACTGCATGGGAGACCTGGTGGATTTCCTGGCCGCTGGTGGTGGCGGGGCCAGGCTCGGAGGAGTTCCTGGCTGCTGCAGGCGGCAGGCTAAGGCCCGGTGGGGCAAGGATCGGAGCCGCTTAGGGATCGGTGGGGTCCCTGGCCTGGGGGGTTGCAGGGGCTCAGTGGGCCCCAGAGTCTCTTACCTGGCGGGCCACCTGGTCTGGCAGATAGGGAGGGTGGGCTCTGCACACACATTACCTTTACTTTCACACTTGTTCCAACCCTCTTGTCCATATTAACCTGTTCTTTAAGACTTCCACAGCTCTGTTTATGGAATCATTACCTACGTAGTAGATCAAGTACGAATCTGAGGACTTATGGTTAATTGGTGTTTTTCTGTTTATCTCCACAGCTGATCCAAGAATTCACATCTACCTACAATCCAGCTAACTCTAACTTCAAAACTTGCATAATGGCACGTCATCACTTCCACTACCATTCATAGTCAAGTTGTGTTCATCTGTCAGCAGGACCACTGCAATTCCTTAATTTATTTTCTTTATGCTTGAACACTTGTAAACAAAATCTATCTTCTGTAAAGGATCTGAAAGTATTTATGTGACTTCTTTTGTTAAAATACTCCGGTTGCCTTACAGTCAATTCTAAACATTGTCTTAGAGCCAGACTATGTCTCCCTCTACAAACCCATTCCCATTTCAGGTCCTCTTTTGCTCATTGTGAAAAAGACACATTCATTTTCTATCCCCCCCAATATGTCCTATTTTTCCCACCACTTGACATTTACAGTTTCTTGCCTCTCTGCTTTGAATGTTCAGCTAATTTGTCTTTATATTCTCCGTTACATTTTTCTACATTTTCTTCTCTGTGCAACTGTCTGTGCAGTGTGGATGTAAGTGACTCATTCTGACATAGTTCATTCCAACAGTCACTTCCTATTACATAAATCTGTTCTTTTTATTTATGATAGTCACCAGTATCATAAGTTGTATTATTCAGGCCTTTATTTATTTATTATCTGTCAACTAGAACAAGTGTTCTATACTTTCCTTTTTTCCTCCTTAGGGTCTTATCCCCTTTACCTTTCAAGATGTGTGGTACGAAATAAATTTCCAATAGATAATTTTGAAATTAGAGAATATATGAAAGGCAAACTACTTCCAGACATACATATCTAATTTTTTTAGAATTATTTATTCTGACCTTCTATTCTAGTATTCAGTTTTCCCAAATCTAGATGATACCTTTTACTTTGAGTAAGTGAACTTGTTTAAATGGCCATAAAATGAGGATGGGAAGAAATATAACTAATAATTAAGAGTATGGAAATTTAATATCTTGAATAGGGCAATTAATATGTAACATTTGTAACATTTTAAATGAACCTGAGAGAAAAATTATGAGCTAAGAGGATTTGGAAACTTCATAATACATTAGTTTGAGGTAATGTATATTAAACCTGATATACATACATATATGTATATGTATATACATAAGATATAAAAATTCCAGTGGCATGTAGTAATTTACTATTTCTTGAAATAACATTATAAAGATCAGTGCAATGGTCTATTTATTCATTATGAAAAATGTTTATGTAATACCCAAGGGAAAGAGAGGCATAGTAACTTATCCTAATAAAGTCGCAAATATGGATTAGATTTTGAACATTCTGTAATGTACTGTTGAGAGACTACAAATTCATTTATTCCATTAGGTCTTTGAAAAGTGTGTTAATAATATTCCTAGTCTTAGAGAAATTTGCTATTGATTTGCTCTCCTATACAACTTGAGTCAGGGACAGCTACCTTTAGTTGTAGGTGAATGATTATAACTCAAATAGTAACATGATAGCCTTGTTGAGGACCTTTGTTATAAAGAAAGGATTTTTTGTTGTTGTTGATAAAAACTATCCTCACTTTATATTTTCTTTTTGTTTTTTAGGGTTGCTATAACTTTTTGTTTATTTATTTATTTCAGATTAATAGGAAGGTACAAATGATTAGGTTGTGGTGCTTTCATTTGTTATATAATATTTTATATCAAAATACAATAAACATCATATGTACATTTCCAACTAAAGTTGTTAAATATAATTTAGGATGAGATTCTACACTGAGTTTCTGTTGTATAGTTTATGTCATATTAGAATGAATGATTTAGTGATATACAGGAAAAAGTATTACTGTATTTTTATTATATTTTACTGATTTTCTAAAGTAGCTGGTACTCATATATTTCAGTAGCCCCTTTAAGATCAAGTAGGTAATAATATTAATGGCTTTCCTTGTGATATTGTCTAGACTCTAAGATGCTTGGGGATAATATGTGATGTGTGCATGCTATAAATATGTCTGTGAAAATTTTGATGTATTTAAAGCTTTAAGGGAGATATATTTGAAAAACTACAGCTTATGAATTATGTAGATATATATGGTCATTTCAATTCTTAAGAATGTTGACTTTAAACTATTGGATACTAATTAAGGGTAGTATAATAAAATTTTCTCAAAAATATGTGTAAGTTTGAAAATATTTCAAAAATCATTGGGAAAATTTCTTCAACTATTTCATGATGGTGAAATAATACAGATTAGAAAATAAGAAGTTGAAAAAATATTTATAAAACTGAAAAATACAGTATATTTTAGAGTTAAGTGATTGTGGTACAAGTTTGGTTGAACTTTGTAATGTTATAAAGAGTAGTCTAATATATGTTAGTCTGAGGTGAAAATATTTAACTTTCTTATTAGGAATGATTGAGAACAAGCTTAGCTTAGTCATTTAATTTTACATTCAGCAAGACAAAATAGTACTTAATATTTAATTATTGACATAAGAAAAATTCATAAATCAAGAAAAATCATAGAAAATAAATGGCTGGAGTATAAGTTTATTCTGATTATTTTTCCTTGAAGAAGGCATCACTCTAGAAAGAAGGAAATTTTGGTGATAATTCCAGAAATCTTTAATAAATGCTTTCTTCACACAATAAGTAAGGAAACGTTATTGAAGTTATGTGTTTACATTGAGATAAATTGCTAACTTAAGGCAATGTGAATTTCTAGATTATCTTTTTTTTTTTTTGAGACAGAGACTCAAGCTGTCACCCTGGATAGTGTGCCGTGGTGTCACAGCTCACAGCAACCTCCAGTTCCTGGGCTTAAAAGCAAGTCTCCTGCCTCCTCCTCCAAAGTAGCTGGGACTACAGGTGCCCGCCACAATGCCCGGCCATTTTTTGGTTGCAGCCGTCATTGTTGCTTGGCGGGCCTGGGCTGGATTCGAACCTGCCAGCTCAGGTGTACGTGGCTGGTGCCTTAGCCCATTTAGCCACAGGCACTGAGCCAATTTCAAGATATCTTAATCAGGCGCTGAGCCAATTTCAAGATACCTTAATCAACTAAACAAACACAAGTGTCCTTTTTTGATATTGCTCATCATTTTGCCATGTCTTTTTTTTTTTTTTTTTTTTTTTGCAGTTTTTGGTCGGGGCCTGGTTGGAATCTGCAACTTCCAGTAAATGGGCCTGTGACTCACTCCTTTGAGCCACAGGCGCCACCCCATTTTATCATGTCTTTTAAATGTTAACATGGACATTAACTATGGCTATTCGTGGCTGCATGTGATTTACTGTAAGATGATGTATTATATAGTTTCCCTTATAAGAAAATTTTGAGAAACTATTTGACAGCTGGTTTTAGGCCCAGTAGGCAAATTAACAACAGTAGCTAAACCCTTAAGTTGTAAAAACATGTGCACATACACACACATAAAAAGAAATAAAATGATAGTGTTTCAATTGTACTTAAAATTACCTCATTAACCAAGATTTGTGGCAACACACTTAATGAAATATAAGGGTAATGATAAGCCTCATTTGTGCATTCCATTGATTAAGATATTTGATTTGTAATTTTTAGTCTATAAGTAATAATATGTCTTATCTACTGAACATAAAATTCAAATGCTATATAAAATGAAAGAAAGAAGAAATACTGTGTTGGTCATTAATATTTTATATTTATATATATAACACATTGCTTATGTATGATAATTGGTTGTGTATTTCTTTCTCTACGTGAGTGGGGAGAATAGTTGAAATTATTTACACCTGAAGCACAGCTTAACTTGCAAAGACTCTTATATAATGAAGATGAGTATTAGCAAATTTAAGCAAAACAAAATTCAAGTGTATATCATACACTAAATAATTCAATTAAGTACATCCAAAATAGAAATTTATATTTTTATATAAACATCAAATACCATTAGTTATTCCTTTTTGATAAGATATGTTGTCTAATGTAAAAATGATCTCAGTAATTGTAATTTAGGATTATAGAAGACTATATGATCAAATGTTTGTACATCTAGGTTAAGAAAGCTGGGTAGACGAGTTCAATATGAATTAGCGAGCATCAGAAGGGAAATTGTCTGGAAGTTTGCCTTTCTTTGCTGTTATGACATTAAAGGCAGACCAATTCGACATCACATTAGTATTATGTATGATGGAAAATGGGTTCATTTGACAGCTGCAAGCACTCAGCACAATAGTTAGATAAAGATGAAGTCCTGGAAAGAAACAGTATCCAATGTACTCAAGACTTTTATGAAACCAACTTATAATTACTCACATTTTCTTATGAAAAATACATCACAACTATAGCCTAGGATGAAGGAGAGAAGTAGAGGGGGATGGAAAGGAAAAGGAGAGGTTCGATAAAGGGAAGGTAAACGGTGGGACCACACCTATGGAGCATAGTAAAGGGTGCAAGTCAAATCTACCAAGTATAGAACATAAATGTCTTATCACAATAATTAAGTAAATGAGATGAAAGCTATATTAATTAGTTTGATGTAACCATTCCACACTGTTTAAAAAAACAATTCTATCCCACAGAAGCATAAATGTATTCATGATCTATGTGTATATGACTTAATAAAAAAAGATAAAGTCCTGGAACACAGTCCAAACTGAATATTCATCAAAAAAAGCAATGGCATCTGTCTGGTGGTGCAGCACTGGTATTATCCACTAAAGCTTCCTGAAACCTGGTCAGTGGATTACCGTGGCTGTCCATTACAACCAATTGGATGAAATGGCAAGGACACTTATGATTAAGCATCTGAGATAGGTCGATAGAAACAGGCCACCATATTCACCAGACCTTGCACCAACTATTACTTCTTCCAGCTTTTGAACTTCTTACAAGGAAAAGTAAATAAATTCTCAATGAGCCATGAAAAACATTCTTTACCATTTCACCGCCACTTGCTCTCCAAACCACCATTACAATGGCACAACTGTGTCCTTAGTCTAGATGCATATTTTGATTACCATATTTTGTCATCTATAATTCACACTTTTGTCTAATTTTCTGAGGTAAAAGAAGGAAGTGCATTATATGTGGGTCATATTAATTCCATATCATGTAAACATCTTCAAATTTTTTTATTTATGCTTATGTGTTAAAAGTGTAACTTGAGAAAGCAATAGTGATATCCATATGCAAAATAATACCCTGGAATATGTTAATCGCACCTCCCTGCTACCCCCACCCAGACCATCCACTCACCAGGCAGGCACCACAGCTGCAGGAGCCGACCATTCTGAACAATGCTGTCACTGCAGTCTTGGAAGCGGAGGTGCCAACAGTGACACAACAGTTAGCCTTGAGACCTCAGGAAAAGGAGAGCAGAGATGGCCGAGCAGCCCCTTCTCTTCTGAGAGGCACAAGGAACCGAACAGCTGCTGTGCAGAAGCCAGGGGTGAGCCCAGGATGCAGTAAGAGTGGTCCAGATGAGGTGAGTGCCGGACCTCCCCAACTGTTCCCTCCCAGATCGTCCTTGTCCCTACATCCTCTCACTTCCTATTCCCATTAAAGTCCTTTGGCGGGAATGTGGCCATTTCTGCTTTGCTCAAAACCCCAACAACCTTATTATCTAGGTTGGTGTGGGGGACCAGGGGCCAGCCCTGCCTGCTCCCTAAGCTTCTGATGGTAGATCTCTGCCTTTTCTGGGCTGTCTCATCTCTCATGCATCAGGCCACCCTTTGAAGACCTGAGATACCCTACTGGGGAGAAAGATCCCTGAGCCGGGATCTAAGAGACTCAGGATCTGAGACCCAGTCCTACGAGAGGCCTGCTATTGTGTCTTCGGACCTCATGAAGTTTCTGTCTATAAGGGACCTGGCAGCAAAGCATAAAAGCCCCGAAACCGTAGGCTATAATTTTGAGCTGATGTTCAAAACCCCAAGATGCTGAGCTGGTAAAATTTTCCAAACGTCCCAATAGGAAGAGCCATCCAGGATGCTTGTTAATGCAATGGATACCCAGGTCTTTCTCCTGGAGAGATGATGACTCAGTATATACTTTGGGTATGGTTTGAATCTCATTTTCACCAGTCCCCCAGGAGATACATAGGATTTGCAAGTTTGGGAAAGGCTGATGTCATTCATTTTGACATTATTGAGTGCCCATGGTCTGGATGGCTGGAGTTCACAGTCTAGTCACTAAATAGAAATCTAAATGCAGAATACTTCTGGGATATAATTGAGTAAGTGTGACCAGGATTTCAACTGGGTTTAGATGCATGAGAGACAAGGTAGCCAGGGAGGGGTAGATGTCCATAGTCAGGAGCCTGGCATAGGTAGGGACAGTCCTGGGCCCTCAAAACAGCATCCCCCCCAAAAAGCTTGCCAAGGTTCTCAAAGGAGCAGCCATGGCCTCCTTCCTACTGCCAAACAATGGTAAGAATAGGAAATAAAAGGATGTGGGGACAAGGGTGGCCCAGAAGGAGACAACTGGTGATGGTCAGGTGCTCAGGTTGTCTGGGCTCCTCTGCCCTGTTGCCTGGGTTCACTCCTGGTTTCTCGGCAGAGCAGCCAGTTTCATACCTTGTGCCTCTCGCAAAAGAATAGGGCATCACCCAATGGCCACCTCCACCTTCCTTTAGAAAATTACAATGAAAGATTATTTTCCTCAAATTCTAGGCCAAAATATGAGTGCACATTCTAAATGGGTACACATTATACATAGCAAAATATGGGCAATTGTATTGCTTCTTGTTTGAGATAGAGTCAACTACACTTTTGATTCAAAATTGGACATTTCTGATTTAATGATATAATGAAAGTATCACTTCTTGCTTCTTTTCATTATTAATATATTCAATCTCTGGTCAAATATTAGCAAATATGAAAAGGAGAACCTCCAAAAATCAGAAAAGAAATATCCAGAGACGTTGAGTATCCACCATTCGTATACTGGGGAAAATGAAATAGGTCAGTTAGAAACAGTTCAGCACGATGGCAAAAATTCTGAAGACCAGCATATTTATCTCTGTATGAAAGGTCAGTGAGGATGTTCATAGCTCTACTTTTTGCAAACACTTGAGAAAAAAAATAATTGTGACCTTTTTGCATGTTCCCCATTTTTTTCAATATCTCACTTTTCCTGTGTCTATATCTTTTCAGATTTCAGACTTTTTAGTGATGCTTACTAGCTTATAGTCTAAAAAGTGTCCCTTCTCCCAAGGGTCTTTGAATTTTAATAATGATCAGAGCCTTGAGACAAAAAATAAAACCTCCTTTGGAATTCTTTGAATTAACGCTAACTGTTTATGTACTCTGCCTGTGAAGCTGACCTAGGATTTTGAACTTTAATGATATTCTTACTTTGTTGTGTTGCTATTAAGAAAAAACTGCAGCAATCTGTTTTTTTAATGGTATGAAGCGGTTGTAAAAACAGAACAGATTTTGTACTTTATGTATGCATGATTGAGAAATTCCAGATTTATTTTCGAGATTCTGCAAATAATATATGTGCAAATAGACATTTTCAATCCTTTTTATGTTATGCAAATATAGACCAGATTTTATGTGTTCATGATGAATTAGGAAGATGAAAAAATATATATATGTCATTGGGAAGGAATTAGCTTATGAAGAGATTTTTATTAAATGCAAATAGATACTAGCAAGTTCAAATTCAACAATCTCAGAATACTTTCAGATAGAAGGCAGAGAAAAAGTGATTAACAGGAAGAGATTTGAGGTGGTCTGCTGAATGGATGGCAGGATGGAAAGCTTGTGACCATTTAAATGTTGAAAAATGTGTTGAACATAAAGTAAAATTGCAAAATTGACAGTGTAATGGACTCTTAAAATTTTGTTTAACAATTAAATTCAAGAAGTGGGAAGAGTGAGAGAGGAGGGGGAAGGGCAGTTGGTAAACTCTTATCTAAGGAGGCGAGGCATAATGTAAGGGTATATGACACCCCTTTATGATGCAGGGCTCAGCTACCTAACAAACACAAACAATGTAACCTAATCATATGTACCCTTACTTTAATAAGAAATTTAAAAATTTGTTCTTTTGAAGTTTGATTTTATTATGTTTCATCTATTTTGTTTGTTTGTACTCTTCATACTTTCTCTCTTGCTTTTCTTTTCCAATTAATAAATAGGAATGTTTTTAGGTACACAAAATTTAGAATTTTCTTTCTTGACCACAAGTTTTCTTTCTTTTCTTTTCTTTTTTTATTAAATCATAACTGTGTACATTATTGCATTTAATACAATGTGCTGACTTGATACACACTTTGTAATGCTTACATCAAACAAGGTAACATCACCTTCACTTCCCTTACTTACTTGTCATACTAAGACATTTAAGCTCTACTTTCACTAATATTTTCAGTTAAACTTAGCACAAATAAATAATCAGAGTTTCACAGTGCCCTTTAACTGTATCTACTAATTATATAGTCTTTAATATGTATTCATGTCCTTGTAGTAGTGTTACCAATACTCACTTTTTCTTAATATGAAATAATAATATTGGCATTTAGTATAATTTATCCAAGCATTTCAGCTTTCAAAAAGACACTAAAGTGGACTTTTTCATTCTACAACTTTCCGCTGTCTATTACTCTTCTACCTGTTTCAGACATCTCTTAATTTTTATCACTTATATGTATTTGCTACCACACATAGGCTTGAATTAGCTATTAGCACTGTAGATGAGGTTTATTATCTCATTTCACTCATGTCTTGAAATATAGTTTTGCAAGTATTTGAGAACAAATTAAGTGAATATTTCATCATGCCTTCCTGGTTTAGTATATTTCCCTGAAAAAAACAAGATGTGCCTCACAGAAATGAAGACACACATTTTGTAGACCAGGAAGTAAGCACAGAAGGATGAATAACTCATTAAAATATTTATTGCAAACTATATGCATAAAACATTACTAGGGCTTATATAAATTGTTACTGAATTATCTCAAAGCTCCATATGTATTAAAGTATTACTATAATTATTTTAAGAGATAGATTTGGGGTCCTGTAGAGTGGAAATAACTTCAAAAATGGTAGTCTCCTAAGTAAATATAAAGGTCAATTATAGGTTGGATATACATAGGCAAGAATAGCTATAGTTGCTAATCAATAAAATTGAATAGCATTTTAAACACAAATATAAAAAGTGGCATCCTTGGATTTTTCTAGAAAAGTATTTATTGCCTAAATTGTTTAGGGTATCTCTTTTAATTAATTATAGTACACATTTGGATAATGTAAGTTTTATCAGGGTGAAGTGGTAAACAATTCTCAGTCAATGTTTCATTTTATTATTCTTGTAGATTATAACCATTGTTAATTCATAAGTTTTCTTTGAAAGTACCCAGGAAACAAAAGTTTTATTAACATTTAAACTTAGCTTTATATCTACTATTTTTGTCCCTACATCTTTCTCTGAATGCCTGCAGTTGATTTTTCTTTTTTTTCTTTTTTGGCTAGTTTTTAATGTACACAATTGAACTTTGTTCTGATGAAATGTCATTCATCGTCTACCTAGCAGTAAGATGGTTCTTGACATTGGGCTTTGTCATTGATTAAATTGTCATAGTCTATTTGAAACCTAAATGCTGCCTTTGGTCATTGTTCTTCTTCTTCTTTAGAAAGTGACCTTTGTGAATAATTGCGTGCCCTAGATGTGTCAAAATGAAGAGGAAGCAGCATTTCTAACTATGAACATTTTACAAACTATTTGTCTCTGTTGTCTTGAATAGCTTTACAAGAATAAAATATTTTAAAATTGCATTTTAGAGTCAAAGAATTTTTAATAATCTTTATGAAATGAATTTAGTGTACAATGATAAGATTTATTCTTAATTTTCCCACCAATATAACTTCATTAAAATATTATGAAAATTATAAGAAATTTGTTGCTTTAAACATTTATAAAATAACAGGTTCTAAGAAGTATGGCATTTTAAAAATGTGTTCATTATATCTTGTTTTGAACCCATCAAGGAATATTAAAAATCTGGTGTTCACAGGTGAAAATTGTCTTCAGATATTTTTTAAAATGTCTCTGTCAGTTTTAACTTGAAGTTTTGCTTTCATTAGTGCAGATATGTTTCATTACGAAGGTAATATGTACGCATACTTACTGGTACGTCAGTATTTTACAAGAGTAACCAAGTTTATTAATATTTTACTACCCCCCATATAAATCACTATCCAACATCAATCTTTGAAGCTATTTTAAACTTTACCATCTTGATGAGCTTGATTAAGAGTGTTAAATGTAAACACAAAATAAGATATACATATTCAATACATTCAAGCAATAAGATTCACGATGCAGCCTGAGGGAGTATGAAAGCTAAAGAAGAGGTAACTGAACATTGAGTAGTAGGAGAAGTAATACAAATTTTGGGGTTTAGCCTAAATGATGTATTCCGTAGGGGGTATATAGAAAGGAAAGAGAATGCAAGAATTTTGAGTTTAGGAGCTTACACAGTGAGTGATATGTAGAAGAGGATAAATATGTTTGTTATTGGTAATAAAATAAGATAAGTTAATACAAAATAGCCAAATCTAACTGAAATTACACATTCGACTTTCGCGTAAATCCGATAATAAATATACAATGTTTTTGTATAGTATATGTAAATAACAAGAGTTTATTATTTAGAGAAAAAGAGTATTAATTAGACAGGACATGAACAGAAGCAGGGAAATCTTTTAGAAGCAGCTTATAGGTGTTCTTAGATTAGTTTGACTGTAATGGTGTCAAAGAAAATTCATGAGAGCTTGAATGGATATCTGGAATCATATGAGGGAGTGAAGGAAATGAATTAATACCATGATCATGTTAATTGTTTTGCTTTGAGGCATAAAATATGAAAAGTTGAGATTGCAGGTATGTATCTGTACTCATATATCCATTGACAAATACACATTCACGTATACTGTATTACTGATTTTATAACTTAGAACTCTAAGAACCTCAGGTTTTAGCTGCTTTTTAAATTAAGTGAATTAAGAACATTCATATTTATCCTAGATTTGATATTTCTTATTAACCTGTAAATCTGGCCTAATTAATCTAAACAAAGGAGGTGTTTTTCCTCTCATGAAATTATTTTCTCAGCGTTTTCCCTTATGGAATTTACAGAGGAGGTAACAAAACCAACAAATATCCTTGAGGATAGCCCCTAACCTGTCTTTGTGTTGCTTTGCTTGAGTGTTTGAACTTCCCTGTTGGAAAGCTGAAGGGTAGTGAAGGCGTGGTGTGAATGAAATCCTCCACGATCTTCAGTGGGTCAGAGTTCTCATCAGTGATACATCAGGAAACACAAGCACGCTTTACATGGATGTTTGCTTATTGGGCAGTTCTAGAAGTAAGAGCAGAAATGTGAGGCAGGCATGCATAGGAGCATACACTTGTCATCCCCCTACTCAGGAGGCTGGGGGTGGGGGGTGAGGGATGGGGGGAGGATTCCTTAAGCCCAGGAGCTTGAGACCAGACTGGGCAAATATCAAGACATTGTCAAAAAAAAAAAAAAAAAAAGGAAAGGGAGAAAAGATAAAGGGGAAAAGGGAGGAAAGAAGGAAATGTGTTAAAGTTACAAATGACTCAATATACTTGACTTGCCTTAGTCAGAAAGATATATAATCTAGTGTGGGAATAATTGGTTTACTTTTTGGTTGTAATTATCGCTATATCTCCCATAATGACATTTTATATTACAAAATAAAATTCTTTGAAACAAACGTTCAGGTTTCTTTTTTTTTTTCTTTTTTACAAACATTCACTTTTTATCACTTACTCTAATGTATGAGACTCAGAGTGGGTGCACAGTAACTAATTGGTGAATAAATAACTAAAAGAAATTTAACTGTCTCATGCAAAATTTCTGATGTATTACCATGTGGAAAAACAAAGCTTCTATTATGTCATACATAATATCAATTTTATTTGAATCATATGCAAAAAGTTAAAGCATCTCCTAAGAATATTAATTCAAAAATGTAAGCACAAAACCATAATAAATTCAATTATAAATAACTTTGTATTGTTCCTTATTCTATATTTTAAGTATTCTTCTTCCTGTAGAAGTGTACACCTCTCTGTATTCAACACTAAAACTTCCTTCCTCTTCATGTAAACTACAAACTAAAAAAGTCTGAAGATTTTTTAGGCTCATGCCAGAAACCGATCAGTTAGATTAAATGAGAAAAGGCAGCCAAGTAGTAAAATTTTCTTGAGTTATCAGAGAATGCTAGCAAAAGGTCACTTAGTCTAATTCAACTCTGATCTATATAATCTAATTATGCTCATCTCTAAAGAAAATGTGTTATTTGCACTGCATTGGTATGCAGATTACGAAGTGTTATTATAGGATTATAAATGGAATGCTGGTTTGCACTTTGTATGAAAAAGACCTGTAAATACTATTTAGCTTCCCTTTTATGTGGCCAGGATTTAGTGCACACTAAAAGGCTTAGCCACTATAATATTAGAGCTCCAGATAGAGAAGTCAGCTAACTGAGCACCCATGCTAAATAAAGCTGGGTGAGTGCAGTTTTAGGCTTGTCTCTTCATTTTTTTTCCTCATCCAGCAAAACTATAGAGTTAATAAATTCCCTCTTCTATCTGTCTGAGAATTAAAAGCAACTTTTGTTTTAGCCTTTAGAGTAGGAATTATTTTATTAAATTATTAATGCCAGTTTTTTGAAGACATGGTTTATATACTTTCATACTATATTTATTCATAAAGCTGAGAGGAAAATGCCTTTGCTTATGTTCTTTAAGGAGTGGTGTAAAACACAGTTTGAGAACTCTGGCAGATTTAATAATATTTGTCTCTGCAGTTAGTACTATTGCGGTTTAGCAGTGCATTAGCAATGATGCTTTAAAATGATTTTCAAGTAATTCATTACTTCCCTTTCTCATGCATTAAATTTAATATAGCTTGCAGGTTCTAATTCATCTTCATGCATACTAATAAATCGTGCACTACAAATAAATTCTGCATTAGTTCTAAAGCAATTATACTTCATCTATATATCAAATATGAAGTTGCTGTTTGGTTTGTACTTAACTTCAAATAAGTCCAGAATTTTATCTATGTAGTTAGATGATCAATGGTTATAATAAACATCTTTGTAAAGATGACATATTTATCTTAACATTTTTTTAAAGAAAGACATTTGTGCAAAAACTTTCTAAGGTGGTAAAACTCTTCAGGATACTACCCTAGAATGTGAATGAACCCAATGAAAGCATCTTAAAATTCACATGCCATACCACAATGATTTTCTCCTTTTATATCCAGGCTTTATAACTAGAACTGCAGCAGAAAGAAAATTGTCTGTCCTCTCCCGTCTTGGATTCTTCTATCAACTGGTTTAGGGCTGGCAGTCTTTGCTGCTGCTGAATGACAGTTTCCTAAGCAGTTTTCACAGCAGTTAAAAAAGGAAAGGGCACAGATTGTGGCACTAAGAGTGGGGGGAGGGAGTGGGAAAAACATCTAACTGCACACAATAACAATAAAATGTGCTTATACAGCGCTTTATCATGCAAGAAGCTCTTTCACATGGATCATCCCATCTGAATGCCAGAACCATGTTTGATATAAGTAGATTAGATGATCAGATCCTCAATTTTACAAAACAGAAAACCTGAATTGAAATACGCTAAATTATTTTTTTCAATGTCACATGACTTAGTGTTAAACCTTACAATCAGGGTTAAATTATCTGGTTCAAAATAATATAGGGGTTTTTTTGTATGTTTGTTCCTTTGTTTTAATGTATTACACGTCATCCTGTCCATCTGTTTATCCCACAAGGAATGACAGTTTAACAAAATTTGTCCTCTATTTTCCATCAGGCGTGCCAAGAGAAAGATTTGGGTCAGAGGTGTTTTACCTGGAAAGTTAGGAGAGCGACTGTGTTAGAGTCTTGCTAGTCAAAGTGTGGCCTGTGGATAAGCAATTTTAGCATCACCTGGGAGCTTATTAGAAATGTAGACTACTGGGCCTCACTTTCAGACCTACAGTATCCAAATCTCTGCTTCAGTAAGGGCCCAGTTAATAGCTTGAATTTGAGAAATCCTGTTTCAGAGGGAAACAAAAAGAGTTTATAGCAAAAAGACATTTTGATAACACGGGAAAATATTTCTGGTGGCACTCATATAAAAGAATATATCTATGTAATTAAAAGAATATATACATAATGTTTGCCTTACAGAGTATTGGAGAAATTTTATAATATTTATAATACAAAGGACACTACAAAAGTTATGAGGTGTACAAATATTAATAAATGTAAAATCATTTTGATGACTATGTTTTCAAAACAATTGTCGCAACATTCCATGCACTCTTGCATTCTTATAAACTATTTTCGAGAACACTCTTTTCACTCATTTTCTTCAAGTGCTGTTAGCTCACTTTCCCAGGCTTGGACAGCTTCTTCCCAGCTGGAGAATCATCTTCCACAAATGCATTTTTTACCACAGGAAACAGGACGTAACCACATGCGGCCGGGTCAGGACGGTAGTGCGGCTGCGTCATAGGTCTAGCCTCTGGGAACTCCAGGAAATGAATCGGTGATGTGGGCTGCGTGGGTGGACACGCCGTCATGGTGTAAGATTGTCGCCCGCAGTCTTGTCCTCGGCTGCCATTCTTAAAGCTTCACAAAAAACTTTTGGTGGGTGTACTGTTGTGTATCACTGAGCAGTAACAATCCTTTGTTTCTCCAGAACAAATATATCCCTGGCATGTGTTGCTTATCAATAAATATATATTGGTTAAATTAGTAAATGAATAAAATCCTGTGATTTAATAGTAATGACAATTAGAAATCTAAAGCTAAAAAATTTTCAATAAAATGGAAACATACGTTTTACTCTTTAGCATAACCTAAAAATTTCAAATGTACACAAACTATAGTTGCTACAATTTTTTTTTTTTAGAGACAGAGTCTCATTTTGTCACCCTCAGTAGAGTGCTGTGACATCACAGCTCACAGCAACCTTCAGGTCTTAGACGCTTGCCTAAGCCTCCCAAGTAGCTGGGACTACAGGTGCCCACTATAACATCCAGCTATTTCTCTGTTGCAGTTTGGCCAGAGCCGGGTTCAAACCCACCACTGAGCCACAGGCGCCACCCTCACATAATTATTTTTTCACAATGAATGTGTTAGCCATAATATTTTCTTCACCTAATTTTAATTTTAGTTAAAAAGATGTTTATTACATAAAATAAATTGTAATATAAATATGTTTGCATTTCTTACAGAGATAAACAATTATAGGCTTAAATGATGGGATTCTTTAGGATAATTTCCTCATCATATACATGAATTAAAGATGTTTGTGATTTCAGCAAAATACCTTACTAATTATTCTTTTTTATTTTTTATATTTAAGGGACACACATTTGGAATTAGTCTGTGAGAAATGCCGTAAATATCAGGACAGTAATGTGATGCGTTATTTTGAGTTTATATAAGTTGAAAGCCATTGGTTATCATTTTGTTTCATGATTGTATCTGTAAAGTTAAATTTTGTACAAAAGATAAGGAAACGTAATGAAAATGGTAACCTAAACACTTGAATTTGGTGTTTAATTGTTAAGGCAAAGAAGTACATATTAATTTGAAATCAACTTAGAGTTACTACAAATGCAATACTTTATATCTCACAAAACTCCAAATAATATTTGCACAAGTAGAAGCATATTACACAATATGAAAGTTATAATGTCCTATTTATAAAGACTATACAATAGACTTCCATTTATGGTAAGAAAAGTGTTTGTAGGGCAGTGCCTGGGGCTCAAGGTATATGGCGCTAGCCCCATATTCAGGGGTGGCAGGTTCGAACCTGGCCCAGCCCAAACTGCAAAAAAATAAATAAATAAATAAATAAAGAAACAAGAAAAGTGTTTGTAAGTTACAAAAAATAAAATGGTAGGAAAGAACATTTTAAAACATGCATCAAATATGGAAATAGTCTTGTCACCTCCTGTCTGTTATAGACAAAATTACTTTGAGAGCTTGTCCCGAGATTGAATTATCCACTTTGCAGTTTGCAAGGTTTGTAGTGCTTATTCCAGCATCCTTTTCTTTAAATTCCTCCCTTGCAAAGGGTCAAGTTTAATAGGGCAAAGAAGTGCTGGGGACAATCAGATCAACTCTGACAACTTGCTGGTAGAATGTCACTGCCAATGCTGTCTTCAACAAACTTCATAATGCTGACAGGAAGTTTTTCAAAATGAATAATAACATTAAATGGTACTTTCTTCCTATACAGAAACTATTCTTTTAGTTTCTAATGTACTGAAGCTTTCTTGTTCTCAGCCTCATTTGGTTGTACGATAATGTATGTGGCTCATTTATATGGACAGTTAATCTGGAGGCAGCTAGAATGATAAAAAGAATAGCAAAATATTTGTTCATGTATTGATTGGCCATTAGTATATCTTCATTGGTAAGTTTCTGTTAATGTCTTTTGTCCACTTTTTAATGAGATTGTTTGTTTGTGTGTTTTCTTGCTTATATGCTTGAGTTTTTGTAGATTCTGGTTATCAGCCCTTTATTGGATGTACAGCTTGCAAATATTTTCTCCCATTATATTGGTTTTATGTTTGCTTTATTGGTTGTGTCTCTGGCTGTGCAGAAGCTTTCTAACTTGATCAGGTCCAATTTATTTATTTTTGTGGTTGCTGTAATTGCTTTTGGGGTCTTTTCATAACCTAACTGGTATAATGCACACTATCAGGGTGAAGAGCACACTTAAAACTTTGACTCAATCTGTACAAAAGCAAATTATGCACCCTATAATATTAGTGGGTTTCAGGCTGCTGTTGGCGTTCTCAATTCTTGGTGTGCTCTTGGAAGAAGAGTGACCAGACTTACGAAAGCAAGGCATTATAAAACAAAGCTTATTAATGCAGAGAAAATTAGATTTACAGAGCAGGAGCAAGATAGGTTTACAGAGAAAGAGACCTTGGCGTTAGACTAAGAATGGGTCTCTATTGTCATGACAAGCAAAGGTTTTGCTTTATACTGAATTGGGCCCATGTCATGGTCCAGAGGTCACCTTGCAGTCACATAGTCTTACTTTGCATGTGGACCTCCCATAAACGTCTCTGAAAGCCCATGGGGAAGAGGAGTGTAAACTGTAATGTAGGAGGAGTGTAAACTAATGATATGATAATCAGCCTTAGATTGTTCTAGTTCACCTTCTAGACTATACTGTACGTACGCTGCTTGACCTGTGAGCTAGGCTCCTCTGCAACCATTAGCATGCTAAGTTGGCACACTAAACTCTGGTTGGTGGATTGGTAGGGGAGGATTGGTCTCTCCCCCCATATGTGAGTAATCCCTCGGGATAAGATTAGGGTATAGCAGAAGCAAGATGGGAGCCTGGGGGGCCAATTGTTGTCCTTTGCTCTCTAGGAAAGCCAGCATCCTTACTATCTCACAATATTCTAAGTAAAAACAAAACAGTCAACAAAATGATGTATTAAGTCCCTTCTGAGAACTAAACACTAGTTTACCAGTTGTGCTGCTGTAATCACTTGCCTGATTTACTTAAAATATGTGTATCTCAGCATGCTCAACCATGCAGGGAGCATAGTAATCATTACTAATCATTTTTTTCTCTCCTATATACTTGTCCAGTTCACAAGAAATCCAAATGTGAATGAAAAATGTGTGCTGTCATAAAACTGACCATAGGTGATGGATAGTGAAAAAGAAGAGCTCCACAGGAATGGTGAAAGTTGTTCAGACCGACGTGTTTACTTCTGAGTGGAGAAAGAAACATGGGCAAATACAAAAGACTCACAATCACCTTAGCTCTGGGTGCTCTGTAGCATTTTATGGTGTTAAACAGTGTCTATATCTATACCCCTTTCCACTATCAAATTAGTTTTTTTTTTTTAATTTCTTCTCTTTATCTTTTTTATTCCATGTTTCATAAATTGTGAATATTATTGATCTTTAAATTGTTTAAGTCCACATTTGATTTAACAAACTGTAAATGTCATCCCTTTACCGGAATAGTGTAAGTACTGTGGGTAACTCCATCATGCCATCTGTATTACTATTGTGTTATATTTTAGTTCTGCCTTTTTCTAACACTGCCTTAGTCGTGTAATTACTGTTAAAAAGGACTCATTTGATTGCCCTACATTTTCACTAGTCTCTCTTCACCATTTCTTCTTTAATGTTTTATCTTCATTTGGTTTTAAATGTTCTAGTTCTATTGTGGAAATAAAGTTGGATCATACAGATAAGAAGCAGAGGCCATTTACCCAAAGTTTGCTATGTCAAGGCAAAGTCAGCCACCACTATTTGTATTTGGCAGAGTCTCAAAGGCAGATGGGAAAGCAAAATTGCTTTATAATGGGGGGAAAATTGAAAGGAAAACTTCAGGTGTGTTCCGTTTGGAAGTTGAAGGCGTGAGAAAAGTGGAGGAAGGCTGAGGATAAGTGAGGTACTTTCTGGGATTCCTGTGGGAAGCATGTTTGGCTTTCTGTATTTTGCATTGAGTAAGAAGTAAGGAGCAAATATAGAGAAGTTGGTAATTGGTGGCCAGTTCAGCATCCAGGCAAACTGCAGCAGAAACTGTGGTTTGGTTTCATAGACTGGCGATTGCAGAGGTTTTAAGCCATAGTTCTATTGTTATAGTCTCATCATAGCTCATTTGCATAGTCATTCTCTCACTTGGTTGCTAAGAACATGGCATTTTTTTTTAATGTTTGTGTAAGGTATACTCTTATGTTTAGTGCACATAAAAATATTTTTAGCTTTTCCCTAGTCTTGAGTAACAATTTTTGTGAGTCTAGAATTTTATTATGTTGGATTTCTTCTCCATGACAATTTAAAGATATCTGTCTTTTAGAGGCAGACTACACATTAGCAAGAAATGTATGTTTTCATAAATGTTATATATATTTTTAAAATATGCTTTCTACCTCTTTCTTGGATGAAGTGCTTCTCTGTTCAGATTTCAGCTGATTTGTTGCCTAGTCAGGTATTCTTTAATCATCCTATTGTTGTGCCCTAATTTCGGGGTCCCCCCCAGAAGAAACTCACACCAGGCGCACTGATGCAAAAACAAAGGGTGGAATTTATTACAAGTTTAAACTTGGACCATTCAGCCCCTCCTAAGGTATTTTTATAGTGTACTGAAAGGAAGTTGGGAGGGGGGAATACGATAAGGGGAGTGGGATAAGGGAAGGGTGGAACAAGGATGAGTCCAGGTGTCTCTTCACTTGCTGATTGGATACCTCAGAGGTGCCAGGAACGGGTGGGTGGTCGCTAAGCAGGAAGGGGCCAGGGGAACTGGAGTCAGGAGTCAAGTTACAAAACTCACATTTACACTGCAAATTACTCAGTAACCTGTAAAATGGAGTCTGTTAAGAAAATAGCGTCACACGGGCCCTTTCACTATGAAAAGTAGTCTCTTTCAATTACTTCCCATTTGTTTCCTTTATTTATTTTATAATAGCTATTACAACTTAAGGCAATTTTTATTTACCTTTTTTAAAAAAATTATACTCTAGGATGAAAATTTGATGAGAACACAAGTGCTATGTTTGGTTGGTAGCATTGAGTTTTCTGAGCTCACTGTAGTAAACAATATTTTTTTCTTTTAATTACAATTATCTTATATGCATTCTCTTCTTAAGGATCATATGGTCCCTGTAAATGTTCAGGTCAAAAGTCAGCAATTCGATCAATTTTTATATTAGGAAAATGTGTGTGTGAGTATGTTCATTCCTGTTTTCTTCTCAGAAAATATATTTAAATTATGCTGAATCTATTACCAAATAATAGAAAATATGAGAAAATTACAACCTACCCTTAGGAATGAAAAACAATGTGGATATATACAACTTAAAAAAGTAGTAAAAAGTTAATTTTATATGTTAACTTTAGAGGAAGTATAAACATTATTTTGCAACTAAATGTTTGAGAAAATTTTTACAAGAATTCATGCACAATAGTTATGAATAATGTGCCTTAGTGTTTTATAGACACAACCCGATTAAAAGGAGACACAGCATGGCAGTAGAGATAAGATACAGTCATTTCAAAAAGACACTCTGCTTTTTCCAAGTGGGATTTGAGGTAAGAGAAATGACATGAGGCATAAGTCACCTTAAGAGAGGGTTGTAATAGATCACCACTTGTCAGTTTCGCCTCAGTGAGGAACTTAAGAAAATAAGAATGTTTTATTCTTGGAGAGACATTGCAAAAATAGTCCAAGCCTATTATACCCTTGAGGGATAGGGATGAATTTTAACACCCACGATTACTTGTGGATTCCCTATTTAAAGATGGACATCTACAATGAAATTGAATCCAGAGGTTGTAACAATGGGGCATAAAGACGTCATGAGAAGTGAGACTAGGAGCCACAGGATGTTAAGTTGAAAGAGAGTACACTTACGGCATATCAAATTGCAGATTTGTGAAACACTGTTCTGTGGAATGGAACTTTGACTTAGTCTGCATAGGCACAGAACACCTGACTAGGATGAACAAAGTCACATGTTTAGAAAAGTAGCTCTCAACCATAGAAGAAAGGTGAGAATGTATTACCCGTCAATGAAAAACATAAAATCAATTGGTCCCTTGTTTATATGATAATCAGTGTTTTGAGTGTTGGTGTTCAAATAAATGAGAATTGACTACTTTCCAGAAATATAATTTAACCCCCTTATTGTGGTAAAAATAAGGAGAATTAATCAGCTATTAAAACACAGCACTTTTTCTAGAATGAGGTGAAGAACTTAGTTGTCTGAACTTGTAAAAAGGCAAAAAATAGGGGTGGTGCCTGTGGCTCAACAAGTAGGGCACTGGCCCCGTATACCAAGTGCTGCCGGTTCAAACCCGGCCCCGACTGAACTGCATCAAAAAATAGCCGGGTGTCGTGGCGGATGCCTGGAGTCCCAGCTACCAGGAAGGCTGAGGCAAGAGAATCGCCTAAGCCAAGGAGTTGGAGGTTGCTGTGGGCTGTGTGACGCCACAGCAATATACCGAGGACGATAAAGTAAAAAAAAAAAAAAAAAAAAAGGCAAAAAATAGTTACCATAACATGGCATTATTTACTAATATTCTCTACTGAATTAATGGGTCACCCCTCCAAATTCCCTTTTTCTGACCAACAATATTTATCCAAATATACTGAACAACATTTTTTTCAGGCATTTTCATTTTTGTTTTAGGATGTTGTGTACATTGAACATAACCATGCAATATAATACAGAAGGAAATTGCAATTTTGCCAAAAGTACATAATTTCATGAAGACAAAAAAGTAAAATTAGAATTCCTTGAGTCACAGACAAAGAAAGTTAGTGACAAATGAACAGAGTAAGACTGGTTAAAAATTAAAGAAAACTATTGGCAAGAATGATGGTACAATGTGTGCTTCAAAAGAGAATAATTTGCATATCAAAGAACTGAGAGCGAGCCTTGGGAAAACTGACCAGGTTTTACAGTATTTTAACAAACACGGTGTTCTTTCTGAATGTTCTATAAATCAATCATAATGTAATGTGCTATTATCAAATTTGGGGAAAATTACTAGCTCGGAAAAATACATAAACCAGAGTTACCTTAACACATTCATAAAATAGTCAAAGAATTAATGCATAGTTAAAATAATAACCTAATTCTGTTAAAATAAGGTAAATGTAATTTATATATTTTTATTTCATTAGGTGCATTTCACAATAAAGTCATAGAAAAAGTAACCATTCTACCGTGAAATTGGGGTGAATGTTTTAAATAGACTTGTTTTAAACAACTTCTTTAAAGAACAAATTATGTTTACACAATGCTGATTTTCCATATGTTCTTCAGGAAATCTCATCAAATATAACTCCTGCATTAATATTAGTGAGTGTGGTTTTAATTTGTGGATATGAAAAGTGATTGGTAAACACTAAACTGCTAAATCACTTACATTTATTAATCTTTCCACTAACAATATATCACACTGCATTAATATCAAGTTTTTATAAAAATTAAATAGTACTTGGAGACCCTTATCCAGCATAGTATAAGAAAAAAGATCACCCATTAAGAGAGAATTTAAATGCATTTATCTAATTTTGTTCTAACATGAAAATCCACTATGGTGACTATAAAAATCAATCTATTTATTTGTTTGTTTATTTATTTTATAATAAACACACTGGAAGAAAGAGAATGGTAATTGATGTATCATAAATACACTATTGATGTTAGAAGTCCAATGGACTGTTGTTGGATAGTTTTGGACCTTGGCCAGCAGTCAGGAATACTGAGAAATGACTGAGTTCACACATCAAGATTTTTCCAAAGTGCTCTGGATATGGTAAAATCAGATGTCACTAGAAAGAGACAGGAGAGTTAGGACTGGGATTAAGATAAGGAGATTTAATTAGCAGACAGTAAATAATGTTACATGCCCTGATTCCCTACAACAACCTGGAAAAGTAGGTATCTATTATCTTTATCTCTGAAAAAATAAAAAAAAGAAAAGAAAAAAAATTTAGTGACCATTACTCTCTGAAGAGGGTAAAACAAAGAGTCTTACTTTTATCAGTTATTTTTTTATTTCATTACTTTTGCTTCTTTCAAACATATACTTTTCCTTCTTTTTTCCTCTCTACAACCCAGAGCAGTTATTTTCAACTAGACATTAATATTTTGTCCTCCTTTATATTTAAAAGAGAAGCATTAGTTAGGTAATTAGCAATGCTGAGTAAAGTTCACTATTAATAAGCAAATGTCAGAGCCAAAGAAAAGATAAAGCAAATTCTTAAGAAAAATAAGGGAAGGTATTACATCCATGAAATAAACAGAATGTTGATTATGTAGACATACACATACACATAAACATACATATGGATGTATCACAGAAGGACATTATTTTGCAGTTAGGTACTTAAGGTTCAAGGGTATAGTTGAAAGATAAAGATGAAAAAATATCACAGAAAGAAAAGAAAAATAACAACAAAGAAAAGATGGAGAAGAAACTAGAAAAATATAAGAAAATAACAGACATATTCCATTAATACAAATATCCAAACAATAGGAATTGTGAAAGAAATTACATGAAAAGACTAAAAAGGAAAATATCAAATAACAAATTAGAAAATTTTCACAGAAATTAAGGACATGCATTTTCATATTTCAAAGATCCAGTAGGTGCTCATAATAGGGGAGAGCATTAGCCCTACATTGAGGTACATCGTGGTGTTACTTCAGAGTATTAGACTCAATGAAAAGATCCTGTACTATTCTGGGTAAGAAGACGTAAGTCCAAATGCCGATTAGATCCAGTCATTAGAATGACTTCAGGCTTTTTCTGAGACACATGGCATGCTATTAACAAAACAAAACAAAACAAAAAAACTGAAGAAAATAGAAATCCAACATAAATCCATAATCATTCAGAATATCATTTAGTTGTCAGTGTAATATAGATGTTTTTATATCTGCGTAAGGATTCAAACATTAAACTCTATTAGAATACTATGTATATTGTAAGCATGAGAAAACATAAATTTTTATCTAGACAAAGTAATGATAAACCATAATTGGAGGATGGGATGAATGTGGATTATAGTTGTAGAAAAACAGAAGCAAATTAAATCATTATTTTTCACCAAGAGAGGAGAATAGATGTTTTAAACCTAAGTTTAACAATAGCATAACTAATACAGAGATTTAAATCATTCCTACATCTGTGAAAGTGGCTGCTTTTGTTGGATGGTGAATGAAAGATGAGACAAAGGAGGATTTTTTAAAAAACAAATTGTGTAAAAGTTTTTTTTATACTCTCATATTTATACACATACTCCTGGGATATAAAATAGAAGTACATACATTAATATGTTAATAAGACTTAGAAATAGATACTCAGTTCAAAAGTTACATGTCTGAAGCTAGGATTCAGTTCTAGTTCTACTCTAACTTTGTTCCTTAGTCCACTCTTCTCCCAAAACTTTTTATCAGGGAAAAGAAACCTAAATTCTGGAAATTTATAAAATTATTTTAAAAGTTTATTCTGAGCCACATATGAGTGATCATGGCCCAGAGCAACACTCAAGAAGTTGTCTCCTTCTGGAGCTGGCTTATAGTTTTTTTTTTTCCTTTTTTCATTTTTATATGTTTAGAAATATTATGGGATAGGAATGCTTTTGGTTAGTCAGGGTTTTGTAAGTATATTTTCAAGGAGACAGGAGTTATATGTAAAGTTGTAATTCAGTGTGTTGAGGGAAGGCATATATTGGTTTGTCCTGGAAAAGCAGGATATGTGGAAACAGGGAATTACAGGTTATAGATTGGTTTAAATATGCTTTGATTCGCCCAGGCCAATGCTTTCAAGAGTGTTCCCTGCACTTTCTTCTAGTATTTTTATAGTTTCATGTCTTAAGTTTAAATCTTTAATCCAGTGTGAGTCT
>CAUYON010059477.1:0-19122 GCA_963573935.1 Arctocebus calabarensis | reverse complement strand
GAGCTCCAACTTGCAGGTAGAGAATATATACAGTTTTGTACAGCTTTATGCCTGGCAGGAGAGTGCTGCAGCACAGGGGGAAGGTGGTCCGGTTTTTAGAGGGTCTTTCCCGTGGGGTAGAGTAGGAGGACAGCTGGGGTGATTCACTCAGTTCCAGCCCTGTCCCTGATCGATGTAAAGTAGATGAAAAAGCTGACAGAACAGAACAAGTTTGCAGAATCTCTGCCCTGTGGAGGAGACGCTGGGCTGCTCATAGTCCTGACTTAGTCTGCGAGCTTCAGCCCTTTGTCTCAGCTGTCATCCCCTGAGGGCCAGGTGTGGCCGAAACTCAGCAAAGCTTTGGACCGCTTCAGCCAGCCGTCTTTCAGCCAGCCGTTTTTTTGGCCAGCCGCTTTTCGGCTCACTCTCTCACTGCTTCCGAGCTGGGAGAACATCACAGACCCGCGGCAACCCACGCCCTGTCCACTCCCCTCGAGAAAGTGTTCAAGAATCTGGACTCCATGGGGGAGAGACCTCCAGATCTCAGGGTGGGGAGTGTCAGGAGTTCCAACTTACAGGTGGAGAATATATACAGTTTTATACCGCTTTATGCCTGGCAGGAGAGTGCCACGGCACAGGGGAAGGAGGTCCGGTTTTTAGAGGGTCTCTCCCGTGGGGTAGAGTGGGAAGACAGCCGAACTCTGCTCTCTTGTTTGTATGGAGGTATGGCGTATACTGTGAGCTGTTCTCTTGGGGGAGGGGACTCCTGTCCGCTTGGTGATGTGCGCTGTACCTTTTATTTGTATCCTTGGGGTCACAGGTCGCTCCAATAGGGTTGATGTGCGTTCCTCGCTCAACCTTGTCTCTTGGCTCAGCTCCAAACCGTTGGCTTTCTTGCTAAATTTCTGTCCTTTAACTCTCCTTCTGGACAGGAGTGTCTGCCGAAAGCTGGCTACACACCGCCATCTTGGCTCCTCCCCGCAAACTGAGTTTTAAAAGAAACAACAAAGCGCTTTTGCTGCTGATGACGAAGTTTAAGGTGTCAGCTGTGGACCACTCTCCTTTAGCCCATTTCAGAAACTTTTTTTTCCTTTCAATGTACTGTGACAATGTCCTCTAGCCAGATAGTTCTTGCTTACAGATAGCCCAAAAGCCTTGATCAACATTTTGTTGTTAATCCTCATAGTATCCTTTGACAGAAAGAGCTGGAAATCAAGTTATCTAAATATACAAATTTTTGTGACAATACATTTTGCAATCATTTTTAGTTTTAACGCTGTCTCCTAATTTAAACACACCAGAATTCTGTTTCAATATGGATTAGATTATGTTGAATTAAATTTTCAGTATGATTTTGATATCGCTAACGAATAATCAATTTAAAATGCAAAAATGAAAAATAAATACACTGAATTCAAGAGAATATAATACCCCTTGAAATTAGAAATAAAGAGAGAGAAAAAAGCTTGAGGCTTTAAATAAATAAGAAAATATGTATATATATGCTATTCATACATACACAAGAAATAACAATAGTTGTCATTATTGGATCAAAATCTTTTAGAGTTTTCTAGAAGATATAGAATAGCAGAGAAAAGGTAGAGGAAACTGATGCCCAAAATATTAGGAGCAAGTGGGTGCTTCCTCGGGTTCCTCAGCCAGGAGTGACCTTGGGACAAAATTCTATTTAAAAACTTCATTCAAATGAGTTGAGGTTATTGGCATGCTCCCTTTCCCTCTGTAAATGATGGGGTTGTTTTTGGCCTTATAATAAGGCCCCAAATGTGCTATGCATAGAAAAGCATAGGTATTATGATTTACAGCTTACGTGTAAAAATAAAAAGAAAATTCTTTAAGTCTTTTGAAAAAGAAAATAAGACAGGTTACCAATAAAAGAATAGGATTCAAAATGGCCTCAAATGTCTCACCAGCAAAACTAGTTGCTAGAAATCAAAGAACAATTATCCTCAAATAACTGAAGGGAGATTATTTTGAACCTAAATTCTATACCCAGCCAAACTATCATTTATTTATTCAGCAATTTTTTTTGAGCACTTAAGCATTCTGTTATTTAGAGGGTATAGAATGGTGAGCAAAAGCAGAGTTAGTCATTGCCCTGTCCCTACTTGAGAATGTAGAGATAAATAATCACTCAAACAAACGCACAATTACAAACAGAAATAAATTCCGCCGTCCAACAGTGCCCACACTGAGTTGGAGATAAAATATTGTCTCATTAAACACCAAGAAATCTGCCATGAAGGCTAAGTTAACCAGTTTGATGAAACTATTTCAGATTGTATGTGAAACCAACACATTGTACCCCATGATTGCATTAATGTACACAGCTATGATTTAATAATAAATAAATAAACAAAACCAAGAAATCTTACAGTAAAAAAGGCTGGAGAACTTCGTTTAAACTAATATTCCCTGAATTTATTTAAACATGGAATTGTGTCTCCTCTTTTTCTCCTTCCCTTTCCCTTTCTCCTTCTCATTCTTCTTACATCAACGTTCTGTACTTTTGTTCTCCACAACCCATTCTGGAAAGCGCAGATTCCAGAGGAAAAACTGCTCCTCCTTGGCACTGCATATGAGGCTTTTTCATTCTAATCCCAGCTTACAGGGCCCTTCTCTCTCCTCTCCAGGTTTCCCTTAGCCCTTCTCCACGCTTTCCAGGCGTTGAATATTCCAACCACTGGGGCAATTCCTTATCATCTTCAGGTCAGTTTTCCCCACCTGAGCAAATCTCAACATTCAGTCACTGAGCACTTACTGAGCTTTTTTCCTGGTATGAAAGGGTGAGGGGAGTGAAAACATGGGCCTTATTGCAAGGCTCTTATTGTCTCCAGCTCCTGGTATTTTTCTTCCTGGCCTCCAATCCTAGTTCGAATGTTACTGCTTAGTAAAGTCTTCAATCACGACCTTCCCCCTTAACCCCATTTCCAGCTGCTCTCCCCTGATGCAGCCTGCCGTCCTCCCATAGCCTTAACCATATCTCAGTTGTTTGTCACTTACATGGCTCACTCGTGCTGGACGCTCAGTATTTCTTGCTTTTATAGAAGGAATGAGGAGGGATCAAGATTGTCCCATAAACATTCTTCCTTTCATGTCTCTACCCTTCCCTCCTCTCTGGCTCCCATGAAGCCCAGTGTCCAAGTTCGCTCGTCCAGGGGGAAACTGCTTCTCCTTCTTTCAACACAAAATCACAATTTTCTCAACCCAGCATCTATTTTTTTCTAGGCTATTTGCACGTCTGCTAACAAATTATTCACTGGGTTTAAAGGCTAATTCGTAAATAAAACTTCCTCTTTCTCTCTCTCTCTTTTTTTTTGTTTGAGACAGAGCCTCAAGCTGTTGCCCTGGGTAGAGTACTATGGCTCACAGCTCACAGCAACCTCCAACTCCTCGGCTCAAGTGATTCTCCTGCCTATGCCTCCCAAGTAGCTGGGACTACAGGCGCCTGCCACAATTCCCAGCTATTTTTTGGTTGTAGTTGTCATTGTTGTTTGGTAGGACCGGGCTGGATTCGAACCCGCCTATGTGGCTGGCACCTTAGCTGCTTGAGCCACAGGTGCTGAGCCAAAACTCCCTCTCTTGAACAGAGTCCTAAAATTCAGAGAGCTCTGATATTTTCAGGATTTCATTTTTCTGTCAAGTAAGCAGCAGCTGATTGGCTTTAAAGGTTTATTGTGCTTTTTTTATCCTTACAGGATGCTCATTCTCTTGAGTGGAGGGCGTCCTTCCCTTGTATTTACAAAAAGGTTGAAATCTAATGTACATTATTGTCAAAAGGAAGATAATGAAGATTTAACATGAAAGTTGCAGACAGATCGTAAACATAAATGACAACTGTTTTTCCTGTAACAATCTGGCAAACACACCAGCTGTGAAGGCAACTGACATGCTATACCTCATGTCAGAAGGAACACAGTTCTTTGTCTGGATCTGTTTCCTGTGAGTATGTTTTGTCTTAGGTCTGAGCATGCTAGCCCCCCTGAGAACAAAGTGGTTGCTCCCAAAGTGAACAGCAAAAAAAAAAAATGCTGCTCTTCCAGCTGCCTGGACCTGGTCATCCAGAGAACTTTGTAGAATCACTACAAAAGGAGACAAAAGGAAGCAAGCAGAAGAAAAGTCAGGTCATTCCTTTGACGATCTAGTGGGTTGAAATGCTACCTTATCTCCCAGGGTCAGCCACCAACACTTTGATTTAAAAGGCGAGAGAAAACCGGACGTGGTTTGCGCAAGATGTGGAAGGGGCATGGGCTTTTGTGAGCAGAGACATCTGAGTACCTACAAGGTCCTGATGGGGAGTGATGTCACCAGGCGGCTTCACCCCAGCCTAGCACTGTGCTTTATGCTCTACCAGGAGTTCCCAATGTGATGTTGGAAGAGCCTGCTCTCCTGCGCGCCCCGGCAGGAAATGGTGGTGGTTAAACTTGGCTCGCTCAAACCTGTGTCGAGCAGGGCTGTTGATTTTCGCTCCCCACTGTAAGTCTTCGAGGGCCAAACCATAAAGCTAACTTGTCATTTCTCTCTGAGAAGTTTGATTTAACACTTACCTGCAGATAATGGGCCCCCCTTAGCCCCCAACTCCACCTCCTCCCAACACACAGACCCCCACACAACAGTCCTGAGAATATGCTGGAAATGTCCAGCCTTCCACCCTGGACAAGCTCTGTCCCTGCATCTCTCCATGAATATAATGAAAGGAGCCTTGGTTTCTGAGTTAGCCATTACCTGCCCATTTTGCTTCACTATTGGGTTTACTATTCAATACTCACTGATAGCTACAGAGGATGATATATGATGAGGGTGTCATTTTGAAAGATCAAAATTTCTCCTAATACTAAAATCCTCTTCTTAGGTGTTCAATAGAGTAGTTATATTCCCTGGAGGAATACTCTCCCTCTGTGAGTGGAGGCTGAAGAATTCTCTAAGGCAAGATGGGACTGTGAATTTCTGGTTTAAGATTCTATTTTTATATTTTCCATTTAGAACTGCCTCTTGTTTCTACACTGAGCTATGAGAGACTGAAAGCCTGCTTTCATGTGCTGGTCTGATTTCTTTATGCATATATTTCTAGGATTTATTTTATTTTAATTTTTTGAGACACAGTCTTGTCACCCAGGATAGAGTGCCATGGCCTAGTCACAGCAACCTCAACCTCCTGGGCTCAAGTAATCTTCCTGCCTCAGCCTTCCCAGTAGCTGGGACTGCAGGCACCTGACACAAGCCCAGCTAATTTTTCTGTTTTCAGTAGAGATGGGTCTCATACTTGGTCAGGCTGGTCTCGAACTCTGACCTCAAGTAATCCTCCTGCGTTGGCCTCCCAGAGTGCTGGGATTACAGGTGTGAGCCACTGCTCCTGGCCCTCTAGTGGTTATTTTTATTCTAGGAATTTATCGTTTCTAATCTCTGTAGATGACAGATAAATGATTAATAGATAGATGTGTGCTTGTGTTCATTTATTCGATCCTTTCCCCTTATTTGTTCATAATACACATTTTCTTCTATACCTTGATTTGTATTTTTTTTGTGTGCTTTCTAAAGCAATTCAGGTACTGTTTTTATCTAAAGAGGGTTTGGTAATTACAATTCCTTCCCCAGTGCAGGCTGAATTCTTTAGGGGGAGAGCATTTACAGGGCTTCTCAAACTTAGCACACAGAATTAACTGGATAAAAATTATACGGATTTCTGGGCCCAGCCCTCCCAGAGATTCTGGTTTGTAGATCTGGAATGGGCTCCAAGAATCCCCCTTTCTAACAGGTTCTCAGATGATGCTGAAGCTGCTGATGCCAGGAATTCAATTCAGAGCTGTACTACCCTAGAAATTCATTATTCAGGACTTTTCTACTTACTTAGCTTCTAGTATCGTTTCTTCTGAGGGCTATCCACTTAGTCATGAACATGGTGCTGACCCGTGACCTTGTTTGTAGAGGTGGAAATTGTATTCTTTCCTCCCACCTATGTGTCAAATCAAGGAACACCAAGCTAATTCAGCTTTTCAAGTAAAATTTGATATTTTAGACTTCAAATCTTTTCTATTTCAATTCCTTAGAGAACTATTGAAATAGTGTTTGTCTAAGGAAAGAGAAAAAAAATATTACCAGTTGCTTTTTTCCTTCCCTCTCCCCTTCTCTCCCTCCAAGGGCAAGGGCAAAGTAAAACTAATTCTCCCATTTGATTCTTGTGACTCCTCTTGTGCCTACATTTTTCCATCATAGTCCCTGCGTCCCTAGGGAAGGGTAGCAATTGAGTTGGAAGGTGTGATGCCTAAGTATTTAACTTTTTCTCAAATGTGATAACTGTGATTTTTCTGAGGTATGCCACAGAAGACTATTTCAGCATGCAGTTGGTTTTTATACCCCAAACATCCACCAAGATTCATAAAGATTAGGAGCGGCATTCTTTTAGTCTACAGTAGGCTTTTTTTCCTAACACAGTGAACAGCCCTTTCAGGTAGGAGGAGGGAGGTAATACCTCAGAAAAACACAAAGGGAAGGAAAAGGGAATTTTAGAGATATGGGTTCTCCCAGGAGTCACAGAACAGGTACAAATAATGAGAGTTCTGAAAGGAAGACAGACCTGGCGAAGCATGTCGGGGAAGTCTGTGATCTCAGGCTGTTAAATATTACCCAGCCCTTTCTGGCTGTCATAATTCAAAACTACGGTGACAATGTGGTAGTTGGAAGCTGAGTGGTAATCACGCCTTTGTCCCACAGGCTAAGAAACGACCAAAGCTGAGAAAGATCAGAGGGCATATTGGGTCGAGACAAGGAGGTTATCTCATTTCTCCCTGGAAGCACCAAGCAATACCTACCTTGCCTTGTGCAGCTGGGTAATGAATTGCAAGGGGAATGGGGGAGGGGCAAGGAGGTATGTGGGGAGGTATGGCGGCAAGAGAGAGTGGGGACCAGTGGGCAATGTCGCCTAAATCTCCTGGAGCCCAGCTGAAGGGGCCACGCAGAATTCCATTAAATCTGATTGGAAAACTCTGCTTAATACATTAAAGAAACAACTTGCAGAAACATCTACCTCCCTTCCTTCCTCCCCCAAATAGTAATGAGTCCAAATTGCTAATAAAACATAAAAACCCAGAGATGTTGTGCATGGGCCATTTTTCTGAGCTGGTTATTTTTTATGTCAGTTTTCCCACAGCTGTGAGCATGCTATAGCTATCAACTTACTGAATTCCCTAGTTTAAATGAAACTTAAAAGAATGTATTTCGGAACTTTATAAAGAAAGTAGGGGGAAAACACAGACAAACAAAGTCTATGAATTTTTTTTCTTTTGGTTAGAAAGAGAAATTTGGACGTATATAGCAGAGGGGAATGGCTTGAACCAATAAGTCTTAGCAAACAGTAGTTGAGGGAATAGATAGAAAATATATTCACTTCTTGCAAAGCTGTTATTCGAAGATTACATTCTGCCTATATAGAAAGCAAGGCAGAGGTGTCTAGTACAAACTCATATACCACGTTGGGGGCACAATCTAACTTCTGAGGTTAATTTATGCAAACAGAATTAAGAGGCAAGTCTAAAGGACAAGGAAGAACAGAGAGTGTTTCTGACCCTAAATATGTACAATCCTTTGTGAAGGTCATTCTCTCCATGGTGGGACCAAATGGTTTAAAGAATCTATCTACTTCTTATGGTCCAATGCAGTAGCTCATGCATGTGATCCTAGCACTCCAGAGGCTGAGGTGGTAGGAAGATCTCTTCAGCTCAGAAGTTTAAGACCAGCCTGAGCAAGAGGGAGATCCCATCTCTACAAAAAACAGAAAAAATCTTCAGGTTCTGGTGTTGGGCGCCTGTAGTCCCAGCAGTTCAGGAAGATTCCTTGAGCCCAAGAGATAGAGGTTGAGCTATGATGTTGCCACTATACTCTAACCCAGGGGCCAGAGCAAAACTCTGTCTAAAAAAAAAAAAAAAAAGAAAGAAAGAAAGAAAAAGAGGAAAGAAAAATAACCTAGTTTTCACTGTCTTTTTTCAGTTCATCTCTCAAAAAATAGCAACCATTCTCATTTGGAAATGTGTGAGTGTTGAGTTATGAGGAGTGATTGCCAAACATTTGGATAATAAATAAGAAACGCATGTTGTGAAGATGAAACTTGCATGTTATATCCAGAATTAGAAATTGAGTTCCGTCACTCTGTGGCCTAGCAGCGTCAATCAAGCTACAAAACACCTTAGGGATATTTAGTGTTCTGTGCCCACCCCTTATAAATGTATATGAGTCAATATCCCCAATGAGTAATATGGCTGGCGGCCATACCACCTTCATCTAAGCTCTCATAAGCTGAACAGGGCTGGATTAGGGCCCTGTTCTTAAGGGAGACCTCCAAAGAAACCCTGGAGGTGTCAGCGATGATTCAGTGGGTAGTTCTCTGCCTTGAGTCAGTCCCAAGTCACTTTTCTTTCCTGGTGTTAACGGGTCCTTTACATATGCAGGTGCAGCTTTTCTGAGAATCAGTCCAAAGTCTGCTTGCTTAAAAAAAAAAAAAATTTGTTTTAATTTAAAATAAAAACCGAGGTATAGGGGTAGCCCAAAGAAAAAGAAGAGAAAACAGAAGATTGTAGCAGGAACAGGAAAGAACTGATCCATTGCAGGCCAAATCCCATTTCAACAAACTCAACATGATTCCCCTGATGATTTGATAATATTGGGGTTTACTCATCATAAATTTTGCTTGGATTGAAGGAGTCACCAGCAATATTTGAGGATCCACTCTTTGCGTAAAGGGTAAAACCAGGGCTGATGCTGCTGGAATAGTGTAGAAAGTTCTGACTTCCCCTAAACAAACCACTCTAAACAAATCCAAAACATAGGCCCCTTCAAAAACTTCTCAGATGCTTACTGTCCCTGGGAGGCGCTGTCAATTCCACTGTGAGCATCTGAATGGCAAACAGAATGATCAAGGATGCTGTTTCTTGGTGTGTGTTCTTGCAAGTGCTCACCCTTCCTCTGTAGTTGCATGAAACTGCCATCCAGTTTTGTTTTTGGCAATTAAAATGTGGCTGTGACCTTCTAGAAAGCTGTTGGTTTGAGGGTGTTCTAATTCTTAAAGGTATAAGATACTTTGAGGTTTAAGAATAAAAAGCACTTTAATATATAAAAGAAACTGTGTGTTATATTTCCTTTCTTCAACAAAATATGCTTAGCCTGTTCACATCCTTTTAAAACCAAGGATATGAATAAATCTGCCCAAATATTTTCCTTGGGATATGAATCATTCTCTAATTAGCTAGCTCTCATTAGATGATGTTTTAAGAAAAATGATGAAACAGTTCATTCTGCTTATTTATTTGTAAATTTGCGAAGTATTTCTAAGTTTGCAAATAAAATAAATGTTTTTCAATGCAACTATTTTTGAAGTCACATCCAGCCTATAACCTAAACTGACAAAACCCAAGAAATAAAAATATCTGTTCGATGGACTTGAAATTAGTCCACATTTATGGTTTTAGTTGAGGGATGTGTTGGGCTTATAAAAAATAGCAAGTGGTAATTTGGCTCTTATTAACAAATTTTTCTGAACTTTTGCTTTGCTTTTAAAAAGGAAAATATTTACATTTTATAAAATAATTAAAGGTTTGAAAAGTGCATGTCTAATTAGAGTCACAATTAGTTAGATATACATTTCTTTTTTATTTATTTTTTTTCATACATTTCTTGCTTACTTTCTCCAGACTTGAAGGCTACAGGTCATATAAAAAAATAAAACTTTTTCATAAAATGCTCTATGGTCAAGTTGTATCATAGTTGAGTCTCCAGTAAACTCCACTTGTTTCAGAACTCATTGTTGTGAGGATACATAAAGAAACTTCATGGGGCAGCGCCTGTGGCTCAAAGGAGTAGGGCGCTGGCCCCATATGCTGGATGTGGCAGGTTCAAACCCAGTCCTGGCCAAAAACTGCAAAAAAACAAAGAAGCTTCATGAAGTCTCCTATCCCAGGTTTAATGAACGATATTACTTTGTGCTGTTTAGTTTTTATTAAATTTCTTTGCTAACTTTTATGCTAAAAGATATATATATGAAAACCAATAAAAAAGTACAACATTTTTTTCAGTGGAAAAATAATCAGTACTCTGCATTCCATTGTGAAAGGTCATATATTCTTTCCTATTATCTGAGTTTTGTGAACATGTCCAGATATGTTAAAGTTTGTTTCTCATTTTTTTAGAAATTTTTATTAAATGTATATAACTATGTAGAAGTCTATTATAATTATGCAAATGTGAGTGGAGAGTTATAAAACTATAAAAGAGTAGTCAAAGATCATGTTTTCCCCTAAAGTTTACGCTAGAAAAATTTACTGATTTCATCTTTAGTATAGTAAGGAGGGGAGAGGAAATACACACAAAAATTAAAGTAAGATTACAAAAAGTTAGGTTTTTCTATAAACAGAGTTTGAGTGAAAATAACTTTTATTCCAGTGAAAGTAATGGGAAGGATTATAGGTAGAAAATAACCAGCTCTTACTATATTATTTATACATGTATGATATGATTTCAATTTGTCAAATTGTTAATATATTGTTATGTCTTAAGCATTCTATGGCATTGGGTTTGTTCACTGGGTAAGAGCATAGAGTTTCTTTTCAAATTTCCTGCCTTCTCTGGCCTGTCACTGAGTCTCCTCCCTCCTTCAGAGGCCAGGACCCCCTCCTGCTGACCCTTAGTTCCCTGCCTTGCCTTTTCACTCTGGCCTGCTCTGATGCCCGGTGTGGTATGCTTCCCAATATGCTATATGAGAAATGCACCAGTTCTGTGTTTCAGAAATTCTTAGGCAAGAAGGCACACATTTGGCATCTGGAACCAGGGACTCTTTTTCAAAGGAGAAGCATTTCAAGTCGAGGGAGCAGATGAACAAAGCTATGGATGTAGGGAAGGTCAAGATATATGGAGGGGATGCAAACATGTCCAGTGTGGCTCTAGCCAAACTTTACAGGATCCACGTTGCTGAATAGTGGAGGCAGATGGCTCTAAAATACAGGATACAACCAATTAACTGAACAGCACTTATGTTGGTTAGCAATGGAGACTTTGTTTTTGAACAAGGGAATAAGGTGATTAAAACCCTCTATGTTTGTGTCCTAGATTGTCCTAGAAGTGAAAAGAAGTTGTGGGGGGAACCCAATAAAACCCAAATAAAGCCTATACTTTAGTTAATAGTTTTTTTTTTAATTGTGGGGGGTTCATTGAGGGTCCAAGAAACCAGGTTACACTGACTGCATTTGTTAGGTAAAGTCCTTCTTACAATTATGTCTTGCGGTGTGTCACATACTGAGACCCCCCCTTCTCTCTCTCTACTCTCCCCTTCCCCTACCTCCCACCGTGTACTAGGTCATTAATTGTCCTTATATCAAAATAGAGAACATGGGATTCATGCTTCTCCATTCTTGTGATGCTTTACTAAGAATAACGTGTTCCACTTCCATCCAGGTTAATACAAAGGATGTAAAGTCTGCATCTTTTTTAATGGCTGAATAGTATTCCATGGTGTACATATACCACAGCTTGTTAATCCATTCCTGGGTTGGTGGGCATTTAGGCTGTTTGCACATTTTGACGATTGTAAATTGAGCTGTGATAAACAGTCTAGTGCAAGTGTCCTTATGATAAAAGGATTTTTTTCCTTCTGGGTAGATGCCCAGTAGGGGGATTGCAGGACACCAATGTTAACTTCTTCATTTTGGTAAACGTGCCACGGTGGTGTATGATGTTGCCATTAGGGGAAGTTGGTGGAGGATGTACAGAAACGCTCTATTCTAGCTTTGCAGCTTTTCTGAAAATCAGAAGTTACTTCTTTTATTTTTTTGATTTACATTATTGTTTTCACTTGTTTTTTTCTTTCTCTCTGGCATACATTATTTTTCCATAATATTATGGGGGTACACACATTTTGGTTACATAGTGTGCTTCTGTATATTTTAAGTCAAAGTTATAAGCATGCCGTTCACCCAGGAAGTGTCTGCTATACCCGTAGGTGTAAATTTGCCCATTCCCTTCCTTCCCCGCCCTACTAGAACTCCGTTGAGTTTTGCTTCCTTATCTGCACATAGTTTATCAACTAGTTCCAATTTAGGATTGAATACATGTGGTGTTTGTTTTTCCATTCTTATGATACTTCACTTAGGACAATGTCTCCAACTCCATCCAGGTTGTTATACAAGATACTACTAGATCATTATGTTTAATGGCTTAGTAGTATTCCATGATATACATATACCATATTTTATTAATCCAATCATGTACTGATGGACATTTGTGTTGTTTCCATATCTTTTGAGACTGTGAATTTTGCTGCAATAAACATTTGAGTGCGAGTGTCTTTCTCATAAAATTTTTTTTTCCTTTGGGTAAATACCTAGTAGTGGGATTGCTAGATCAAATGGTAGGTCTACTTTTAGTTTTCTGAGGTATCTCCATAGATTTTCTATCAGGGTTGTACTAGTTGGCAGTACCACCAACGGTGTCTGAGTGCTCCTTTCTCTCCACATCCACACCAGCTTCTGTGGTTGGCTTGGGGACTTTTTGATGTAAGCCAGTCTCACTGGAGTTAAGTTTGATATCTCAGTGTGGTATTAATTTGCATTTCCCTGATGATTAGAGACACAGGGCATTTTTTCATGTGTTTTTTGGCCATTAGTCTATCTTCATTTGAAAGGTCCTGTTCATGTCTTCTGCCCACTTTTTAGTGTTTGATCTTTTCTTGCTGATTTGCTTGAGTTCCTTATAGATTCTGGTTATCAGCCCTTTATCGGATGAATAGCAAGCAAATATTTTCTCCCATTCTGTAGGTTGTCTATTTGCTCTACTGATTGTGTGTTTGGCTGTGCAGATACTTTTTAATTTGATCACATCCCATTTGTTTATTTCTGTTGTTGCTGTGATTGCTTTGTGGTCTTCTCCAAAAATTCTTTACCAAGAGCTCGACACCTGTAGTTCAGAGGCTAGGGCGCCAGCCACATACACAAGAGGTGGTGAGTTCAAATCCAGCCCAGCCTGCCAAACAACAAGGACAACTACAACCAAAAAATAGCTAGGCATTGTGGCTGGTACCTGTAGTTCCAGCTACTTGGAAGGCTGAGGCAAGAGAATTGCTTAAGCCCAAGAGTTTGAGGTTGCTGTGAGCTATGACACCACCACACTCTACCCAGGGCAACAGCTTGAGATTCTGTGTTAAAAAAAAAAAAAATTCTTTACCAAGGCCACTATAAGATTTTCCAACATTTTCTTCTAGAACTCTTATAGTTTCATGTTATAGGTTTAAGTCTGTTGTCCACTGTGATTAATTTCTGTGAGTGACAAGAAATGTGAATCCCGTTTCAGTCTTTTACATGGGGCTATCCAAATTTCTCAGCACCCTAATTGAGTAGAGGTTCTTTTTCCCAGTGTAGGTTTTTGTCTGGTTTGTCAAAGATCAGAGGGGGCTATGAGGATGGTTTCACCCATGGGTTCTCTGCTCTGATCCACAGGTCTGTGTCTCTATTTATATGCCAGTACCATGCTGCTTTGATTATGATAGCCATGTAGTATAGCCTGGACTCTGGTAAAGTGAAGCCTCCAGATTTGTTCTTATTACATAAGGTTGCATTCGGTACTGAGGATCTTTCTGATTCCATAGGAAGCAGATAACTATTTATTTTTATTTATTTTTTATTAAGCCATATATATATATCATGAATACATTTATGCCTTTGTGGGATTCAATGTGTTGATTATTTGTACACATTGGACAAATTTGTACAATTGTACATCCTACTAATTAGCATAGTTTTCACCTCATTTACTTAATCACAGTGTTAAAACATTTGTGTTCTATACTTGATAGATTTGACTTGTACCCTTGCAATACGCTCCATGGGTGTGGTCCCACCATTAACCCTCCATCTATGGAATCACCCCCTTCCTTTCCCTCCTTCATCCTGGGTTATAGTTGATGGAGACTTTACTTCTTTTATGTTTACATGGATGATGCAGGAAAATAGTCTTCTTAGTAAAGTATCTCAGGAGTGGAAAATAATATCCAGTGTACTGAGTACTACTATGAAACCAGTTTATAATCACTCACACTTTCATATGAAAGATGAATCACAACTATAGCCCAGCCTAGAACTATTTTTTTCTAGATTTTGCGCTTGGCTGTGGCTGGGCTGGATGGCCCTCAGCTGAGGCTTCTAGGGGGCGGGCTCTTCACTGCTGGGGTTGGCAGGGGCGAGGGCGGGGAAGTATGGGAAGGGAGAAGGGAAAGGGGGCACGGGAAGGAGGGGGAGGGGAAAGAAAAGGAGGAACCAAACCCAGAAAGGGAGAAAAGAGGGAAGGAGGAAATGTGAAAGGGAAGATAGGCCCAGAGTCCGCCCCTCCCCCCCCCCGGAAGTTATTTCAAAATAAAAAAGAAACAGCAACAACAAAACGCCACAATGGGACTCTACCTCCAATGCGGGACCATCCGAGGGCATCAGGGGACAGTTTGGCTGGCTTTTACAGCTGTGGCGACAAGCCAAGCTGGTCGATGTAAAGCATTTGTTGTTTTACTGTAAGCTCTGCAAGTCTGTTTCCTTTTGTCATTTCACCTGCTCCTAGTGTCCGCTGCCTCCTGTGCCCTGCCCCGAGGACGCAGCTCCACCCCAAGGCCGGCGGCAGGCGGGGAGCCCAGCTCCTTCGGGCTTCCTTTCTTACTTTCTGTGCTAATTCTCCTGCTGTCGCCATCCCTCTGGACAGCATGCGAACGAGAGAGCGTAAAATGCTTTCAAGACCACCGCCCCATAATCTGAAGAGGGCTTGAGGCACTCCCCCTTATTCTTGGGGAACATTTTCTAAGACCCCCAGTGCCTGAAACGGCCGAGAGCACAGAACTCAGTTTGGACTGTGTTTCTACCTATACATGCGATGGTGGTTGATAATGTTCAATTATATGTTTGCTTAAATGTTTAATTTATAAATTAATGTTTAATTAATTTGATATGTTTATGATAATCTGATACATTTAACTTATAAATTAATAATATTTAATTTATAAATTAGGCACAGTTAAGAGATTAACAACCATAACTAGTGATAAAATAGAACAGTTATGGCAGCATACTGTAATAAAAATTATGTGAATGTGGCCTCTCTCTCTCTCTCTCTCTCTCTCTCTAAGTATCTTATTATATTGTATTCCCCTATTTTCTGCCTGTAGTTGACTGCAGCTAACTGAAACTGCAGGAAAAAAAATCGTGGATAAGGCAGGTCTAGCGTATTTAAGTTCACTGCCTTTTAGTAGTTGATTTCACATGAATTTGGGATACTGTGTTTCTATCACTAGAAATATTCTCTGTAGTCATTAATGTAGACTGAGAGAAACTGACACTTTATCCCGAAATAATATGAACATATTTCATCCATGAACACTTTATATACAAAGAGTAGGGCAGAAGGAAATATGGAGTTTATATGAGGTCATCACCTTAAGTTTGTTTTTTAATTCCACATATCTCCCTTATGCCATCTAAAAAGCCTGAGGCTCCAAGTCAACTCAGTTCACTAATATAAAATCATATAAATTTGTGGATATTCCCACCATTCTATAACCCACTGCCTGTTGACGAAGTTACAATTACCTTTACCATACCCATCTATTATTAAAAAGTGTGCATTAGGTTGGTTGAGTTATTTAGTGACATTTGTTATGAAATGAAGTCAGATACTTCCCATTTATAAATGTGTTTCCTGCTTTCCATGGTCCCTTTTCAGAAAACTGAAGTTCTCTTACAACTCGCTTTAGCATAAGCATGGATTTGAGGTGTCTTGGGCCAGTTGTAAATGTTCCTAGATTCAACCAGAAAAGAGTGCTCTTAATTTTTCAGACTAGGGAGAAGCAAGAGAATTTTGGCCTTTTTCTGAGTTAAGTACTTCTTCTAAAACTCTGATGGGACTTGGGATGGTTGTTTAGTTGCCCGTCATCATGCAAAGGTTAAAACCAGGGGCGCCAAGAAAGAATTAAGCCTTTCAGTTTTTACTTGGTTTTATTTAGTGGCCTCAAAGAAAAAGCATTAGTGTGAACACATCATTTGACTGTGTGGATTTGTGACTGGACTTTGCCACGTTCCATCTGTGTGACCTTGGGCAAGTTACTCACCCTCTCTGAACTTTTATTCCCTCATCTGAAAAAGAAAGATAAGAAGAGCGGCTAGACTTACTTTTAGAATTTAGTGAGACATTACAAATTAACTCTTAGCATATTGCTTACCATCTAGCTTCATATCCCTTTCTACCTCCAAATTTTCAACCATGTACTTAATGCCACTGAGCTGTACACCTAAAAAGGTTAAAATGGTAAATGTGTTATGTACATTTTACCATGATGAGTAAAAGAAAAGTTGTCATCACCACAGCCAACCAAATATAAAAATTACTTCCCCAAATAAAAACGAAAACACACACCCAGAATACCAGACAAGGAGAGCGATTATATTATGGGGGAAAAAAAAAATACTGGAGTAAATGTCAAAAGACCTGGGATCTAGTTAATAACTCTGTTCTTGACCAAGTCAGTATACTTTTCTGACCTCAGCTCTCTCCTTGAGAAAGTTTGGGGAGAATTAACTGAGGTCACAGATTGCTTTGTAACACATAAATTGGTATTATTGTGGCCAGAATCCCTACTGCTTTTTATCTGCTTCTAAGAACAGATCCAGGATATTGGAGAGAACTGCAGAAAAAATGTCCTGTGCATAATGCATTTATTTTGTTACAAAAACATCAGGGCATTTAATAACGTGCCATGATATAGATTCTGACAAACTCTGATTGACAGAGACTGGCTGTACTGACCCGGTTAATGGGAAGTGCCCTGGCTCCGTCCTCACATATTGTTCAGGTTCACAGCTTCCACTCCCAAGAGCTCAAAGAAAAGAAGAAATTTAGGGAAATCACCAAAAGAGGAAGCTCCTCCACAATCCAGGCCTTACATAAGCGGGCCTGGGGTGACTTTGAGTAAGTGCCTTAACTTCAGTTTCTCACCAGCAAATGAAGGAATTTGAACTTTTAAAATCATCATATCCTAACAATGTATGACATTATGTTAACAAAGTATTTGAAAGATTTGAGGATATTTTTCTGTTCTTTCCACCTTAACTTGAAATAACCATGCATTTGGCCTCCTGAACCCCCGAAACTGCTTACCCATCTCGCCTCTGTTACCCTTTCTAGATGACCACAGGCCATCTTCAGGGGAGGGACAGATTTAGTTAGACTACTGTGACTACTGTTTAGAAAAGTTTGGATTTTCCCAGAACAATTAGGAATTTTCATAAACACTCACAATTTAGCTTTTAAATTTCAAAATTTATTATTCCATGTTTGGAAACCTGAGGTGGTAAATTCCTCAAGACTCTCCACTGGTTTTTCCCAGGCCTCCTAGGTTCAATACAATCGCTATCATCGCACATTCCAAAAGGACCTTCTCAGTTTTAAAACCTATCCCAGCATACCTGTTTTCACAGATGCAGAAAAATCTAGAAAATGTCTGCTCCTGTTGTCTGCTGGAAAACAGCTCTTAGAATGCTACCGGGCAATCCACATTCCCAAACCACCCTGGGACCATCTCAAAGTGAGAAATGTCATAGAAGTATTAAAATCACATACATTAATAAAGTTTATCATTCCAAAACATGCCTTACCTTTTTCATTTTACTCTCTGACCTTAGAAACAAAAGAAGGTCTACATCTAATGCCTGTGGGTAATTTTAATTTCATCAATTCTGCCAAGTCATAAAAGTAGTAATGAATAAAGCAGAGCCCTTGTTGACATGAAGTTCGTCTCTTCCTAATGGAAAGTTTGTATATTTATTTGGGTGTTAGGACAGTGTTTTGGCACCCCAAGAATATTGACTTTGGGGTCAAAAGAACGATGCCCAGGCAGCAGCGTACTTAAAAGCTTTTGGCCCCAGGTAGAATTTTTTTTTTTAAGCTCCTGGTCTTTTGTTGCCTGCAAATAAAGATCTCTAATTTTTTCACATTTCTAAGTAGAGTTTCTTTCTTGATAATTTCACAATGGGGGAAAAGGGTAGAGAGTTTTCAGGACGGCGAGAGAAGGGAGAGCTATTTTCTCACTCACCTAAGAGTGAGTTGCCTTTTGATTTTTCTCCTTGGCAGGACCCAGCCACAGGAGCCAATGAGCAGGTGATTTCTAACAAATTCATACTTCGGTTCATCTGAAGTGACTGCTGTACTTATACTGGCTTCCAAGACCGTCTCCTATTGCCCTTCCTGGTTTTTTTCTCATCTCACTGACTGACCCTTCCCTGCCCACCTCCTACTGTAAATGTATCTAGCATGACTCACTTCTGAGACTCACCCACTCAATGGCTTTAATAAGAGGCCAGCGGAATTGATTCCCATTGGGTGTTGTCAGCCCTGACCTCCCTGCTGAGCTCAGGTGTTCTCACCCCTCTGTCCTCCTGATTCCTGCGTCTGTAATGCCTAATAGGCATCTCAAATGTATCATGTCCAGAGCAAAACTTTTGACCCTCCAAAGTCATATGTGATCCTACTCGTCATCATCACAGTTAAATAGCAGCAGCATTTACCACTTAATCACGCCATCCTTAAGCCCACACCTCCCTAGCTCCATAGTGCTGTTGGCTCTGCCACCGCAAGCTATCCTGGCTCCGTCCTCTCCTCATCCACGTTCTGTCACCAGCCTCCATCACAGCTCATCGAGATTATTGCAAAATTTCTAAACTCTTCCCCAAACTTGAATTCTTTCCCTATGATAATCCAGTCTCTATATAACGGTTCATAAAATAAAAATCAGATTATGTTAGTACCTTCTTTAGACTTTCTAATGGCTTCTCTCAGCAATTAAAATAAAATAGAAACTCTTTTTTTTTTGAGACAGAGCCTCAAGCTGTCACCCTGGATAGAGTGCTGTGGTATCACAGCTCACTGCAGCCTCCAATTCCTGGGCTCAAGCGAGTCTCCTGCCTCCGCCTCCCAAGTAGCTGGGACTACAGGCGCCCGCCACAACGCCCGGCCGTTTTTTGGTTGCAGCCGTCATTGTTATTTGGTGGGCCTGGGGCTGGATTCAAACCCGCCAGCTCAGGTTGAGCTTAGCCCTTAGCCCTTAGCCCGTTGAGCCACAGG
>CAUYON010059474.1:0-22056 GCA_963573935.1 Arctocebus calabarensis | reverse complement strand
TAATATCCAGCATCCCTTTATGATCAGAACACTTAAGAAAATTGGTATAGAAGGGACATTTCTTAAACTGATAGAGGCCATCTACAGCAAACCCACAGCCAATATCATATTGAATGGAGTTAAATTAAAATCATTTCCACTACATGGTGCAACTACTCATAAAGGCTTCTACAAGGGACTCAGTGTAGATTCAAAGACATAGAGAAAAAAAATGAAAACAGTGTCACATGTAAATAGTAACTGAAAAAGAGATAAGGCACTTGTATGGATTGGAGACAAAACAGACTTTAAGGTCTATTCTAAACAGACAACAATTTTACCAGAAATAAATTATTGATTAAAAGGGAATTCTGTCAAGAGAAAATAATAATTATAAATATATATATGCATGTAACAAGAGAGCTCTAAGATATAAAAAATAAAATGACAAAATTGCAGAGAGAAATAGATGATTTATAATAATAGTGAGATTTCAATACCCTGTTCTTTATAATGAATATAACTAGACAGAAGATAAATGAGGAAATAGAGGAAACTTACATGCAACACCTGAAGAATGCACATTTCTCTCAAGTGCACATAGAATATTTTCTAGAATAGACCACACGTTAGGCCAAAAAAAAGGAAATCTGAATAAATTTTTATAAATCAAAATCATACAAAGAACCGTATCTTCTCATAGTACATGGAAATAAACTAAACTCAAAAGTACCAAGCACACTGTAAAATTCACAAATATGTAGAAATAAAACAACATATTCTTATACAATAAATAAGTCAAAGAAGAAATCACAGAGAAGTTTGAAAAATCCTTTGAGAGGAGTAGAAGCAAGAACCTAGTATATCAAGACTTTCAAGATAAGGAAAGCAGTGTTCAGAGAGAGAATTATAGCTGGCAGTGCTTGCAATACACAAGGAAAACAAACTCAAATTGATCATCTATCTTTACTCTGTAAGTATCTAGAAAAAGAAGAGAAAATTAAATCTAGAACTAGCAGAATAGAGGAAATAATAAAGGTTTGAGAGGAGATAAATGAAATAGAGACTAGAAAAACAATAAAGACAAATCCAAGAAATCAAATTTTACTTTTTTGAAAAGGACAACAAAAGTGACAAACCTTTAGCTGTGACAAAAATAGAAAAAAGCACTAATGACTAAACTCACAAATGAAAGTGAAGATATTACAGAACCTTACAGAAACAAAAAAAGGATTACGAGAGGATACTATTAACAATTGCGTACCAATAAATTAAGTAGTCTAAGTAAAACAGACACATTTCTAGAAACACACAAAGTACCAAAACTGACTCAAGAAGAAATAGAAAATCTGAAAGGGTTTACTAAAAAAAGAAGAGATAGATTGCAAGTCATAATTAAAAACTTCCAACAAAAAATTTTAGGACTGACAGCTTCACTAGTAATTTCTACCAAGAATTTAAAACAGAATTAATACCAATCAGTCTCAATTTTTTCCCAAAAATAGTTAGGAGGAAAAACCTCTTAACTTACTTTATGAAACTCATTGTACCCTGCTACCAAAGGTCAAATGTTCATGGCCTTGCATTTGGCAAAGTTTTCTTAAATATGACAACAAAACATAGGAATGTTCCCCAACATATTAAACACAGAATTATCATTTCATTCCACAATTCCACGCTAGACTACTCGGAAGAACAGAAAACAGGTACTCAAACACATATTTGTACACAAACATTCACAGAAGGACTAATCCCATAAACCCAAAGGTGGAAGCAATGCAGATGTCCATGAACAGGTGTATAGTGAACAAAATGTTTCTGTGCAATGGCGTATTTTTCAATTATGAAGAGGAATGAAATGCTGACACACTCCAGACAGGGAGGATCTGTGAAAACAATGGGCTGAGTGAAAGATACACACAAAAGGCTACATGTCATGTAGATCCATTTATGAGAAAGACCTAGAATGGGAGAATCCAGAGACTAAATGGTTCCACAACACTGTGAATGTACCAAGTGACACTGAATTTTACACTTCAAAACAGTTAAAGTGACAGATTTTACTATAATAAAAAATATAGTTACGAAAAAACACAACGCATAACTCTGAGCTTGTTCCTTTTCAATTATAAAGTAAAAGGAGAAAATAAACCGGGAAAGTTTTTTGATAGATCATTCCATACGTTTACCTTCCATCAATCTCTTGCATTGGTTTAGCTCTGATCTAGTTTAACAGAAAATTTGTAAGCTACCATTTCAAAGCATTTGTTACTTTTTAACATAAGTGGCACTCTCTTTTTTGCACTTTTATTTGCATGGAATTAAAATATTTTTGTTCGCATTAATTAAAATATTTCTTTATAGTATATAAATATGGAAGTCTGGTGATCAAATGTGCAAAATTGACATCATGTGGTTCCATTGGCAGCACTGTACAAACAGCTCAGAGAGGTTTCGTGATCTTGGTAATCGGTGTCTCATAGCTGTGTTTGTGACAATGAGTGAGGGTTCTTACTGAGTTGAAGGACCCTCATTGTTGTTCATTGTTGTTGAGTGCTTTTGTGTGTCATTGTGAGAATGCCAGAGCTTGACTTAGAGTAAGTTTTTTGTTAAAATTGGCAAGAGTGGAAGTGAAATGAGGGAAATGTTAGTCCAAATATATGGGGATAATGTCATGAAGAAAATAGCAATGTACAAATGGATTAAATGTTTCCCTTAGGGGAGGGTAAGTGTCACTGATGAAGAGAGGTCAGGGTGGATGTAAAAAGGAGAACTGATGAAACACTGCAAAAATTCATCTGTCTGTCAAGATCATAGGCTGTTGTGAGAAGCAGAGCAGACCAAGTAAACAAGGATAGAGAAACATTTAGAAAAATCTTAACTGAAAAGCTTGGTCAACAACTCATGGCTCTTGCATCGTGACAATGCACCAGCTCACACAGCACTGTCTGTGAGGGGGGCTTTAGCCAGTAAACAAACAACTGTATTAGAACAGTCTCCCTACTCATTTGATCTGTCCCCCAGTGACTTTTTTCTTAACCCAAAGATAAATCAAATATTGAAAGGAAGACATTTTGGTGACATTCAGAACATCAAGGGTGAAACAATAACAGCTCTGATGACCATTCCAGGAAATGAGTTCCAAAATTGCCTTGAAGTGTGAACTAGGTGCTGTTGTCGGTGCATAGCTTCCCACAGGGAGCACTTGCAAAATGACTGTAGTAACACTTACCAACAAGGCATGGAACATTTTTTCTAAGATGAGTTTGCAAACTTAATTGTATATATACAATATATGTTGTATATATTGTAGTATTATAAGTATATATTGTAGTAAGTACTTAACTTAAGACTTTAAATCAACAGCTATTTCAAACTATTTTATAAAGTTCTGCACAGTTCTCCAAGAAAACCACAAGACAAAATGAATGACATTTTTCTTTATTTTGTAGTATTAATTATGGGGCCAATATTTTGCAAGGCAATAATGAAATGAAAAGATTTATGCAGAACTTGCATATTACCTTATACTTGTGTGTGTCAACTTTCTCTTGATTCTCAATGTTACCCCACCAAACATTTCTGTTAAGACTGCAAACTGTAAAATGTGATGGATATGACTATGTATGTTCTAGCTTACCAAAGGGTAAATGATATACTTATTTTTAAAATAGTTTCCATTCTAATCCCTGCTTTCAGTTACTTAGATCTTTCATTTAAAATGCCTGTTTTTCTTGAAACTTTGCTTGTGTGGTCTGACCAAGTGTAAACTGTCTTCAGGGCAAGTGAGGAAGGAAAAACAAAATTACTTCAGCTATTCCCAAGTAAGGAAAACATATACTTTGTATGCCTTTTATTTCACTCAAATTAAGAACAGGCACTGGATGCTTTATCAGCATCTTGGAAGTCTTTCAGCGTGCCTATCCCAGAAGTGCAGATGGTGGAGGGGACCGGGGCTCTGAAACACGAACATGAATGTTGATTTCAGAAAAGTGTTGCCGCTTTTTGACTATAAGATTTTGGAACACTGCTTTTTACCATTCTTGGCCTTCGTATTATGGGAAATAATAATGTCCATGGGAAAGTGGTAGTAAAATATTAGTCTGAGAGCTTTAGAAGATAGTACTGATAATCGTGAATATCTCGTAAAGTTTTCAGCTATGAGCACGAAGAATGTGCTGACTGCATACAAAGATGGACAATATAATTTTAGTCTTACTCTTCACCATCACAAAACCCACTCTCCTATTATCAGCAACCACCACAGATATAACAGCTTTTGTTGGGGTGAAATACACATTATTTTCCAAGTGCCATAAGTTCCCAGAGCTTTATACTATGAACCATGTAAGGGAAGGGTTAGACCTTAGTGGCAACATTTACACATCTTCTGGGTCATTTCATTTTCATTACTGCTAAGCTAATCTCTTCATCAGATCCCCAGAGGTGGGGCGGCAGCAGCCTCATTTGAGTCTGCAAGTCTCTGAGGCACTTCGTTGGCTACGGTTTGATTTTCACTGCAGTTTTCTACTAAATCTCTCAGGTCCTGGCTTGGTGTAGTCAGTGCTGGTGGCCTGGAGGCTGTGCCTGGACTGACAACTTTCCCTAGACCAAAGCTCACTCTTCACTTTCAGTCTTACTTTGACAATGGGATTCACTGCCATTGTCTGCCACTCACTCCAAGGCAGAAGCAATTCAGATACACAGATAGAAAAATGTGGTAAACTAATCAGCCATCCAAGTAAAATCTGTGAGCAAAATGATGTTCTCCTGAAGAAAATAACCATGGCTAGGTTTGACGTGTAGAGAGTGGGCACTGAAAGATACTTGAGCCTCCCTGACCTCACCCACTAGAGAACAGTCCCCACCTAGCTAGTTAGACTGAGCATCGCCACTTTGCGTCCTTGTGACACATACAAGTCTATGCAGGAAGAGTCATAGCCTTCCTGAGGCCAAGAGGAACTTCACAAGGTAACACTTAAAAAAAAAAAAAAGCAGCTAAGTGCAATTTTCAGCAAATTATTTCTTCATAGAATTATTTAAATTCTTCGTAGATATTGTTTGAGACACTAGCACTGGCAGAAAAAAAAGTCCCCAATTGTTTTTGGATTGAACCAAGTTTTAAGCATGAAATTGGCATTCATAGGGCAGAATAAATGAAAAGAACAGATTTAAGTGAGAACATGTTGCAAAATTCATAAATTAAGTACTACCCCAATCAACTCCATGGAGATAGCATCAGAAGGAAATTTTACATTGGGACAACATTGACACTGTCTGAGACAGTGTTCTGCAAAGGAACAGATCACAGGGAAACTTGGAAGCACGATTCCTTAGTAAGCTTGTTTGCAAACACTTGCTTCTTCCTTAGTTTTAAGATGTGAAGCATCCTCACAGATACTTTTCTGTATACCTGAAATGGATCTAATGATTTTAAAAAGTCTCCTTTTTTGAACCACCTTTCAAAATATCATGAAGGAAATGACATATTTTTCAACATTTTAAGTGACAAAGATTGTATACATTGAAGGAACACAATGTCATGATTTGATATTCATATACATTGTGTGCTGATTGCTGCAATTAAATTAACACATATATCACTGCTCATGCTGTATCTTCCACACCCAGAATGAGTTTGTCTTACAACTTGAATGTGCCCCCTTTGACCAGCAGCATCTTCCTGTATCTCCGACCTCCGGATCCCGGTCACCACTACTCTACTTTCTGCTTCCCTGAGTTCCACATGTTTTGATTCCACATAAAGCAAGATCATGTGGGATTTGCTTTTCTTCCCATGATTAACATGGCTCCTCTAAGTTAAGCCATGCTCCCATGAATGGCAGAAGTTCTTTCTTTTTCATTGCTAAATAATAATACCATTTCACATGAACACACCACTCCCACACACACATAACACATTTTTCTTATTCGTTTTTAAAGAGATGCTTAGGTTGTTTCCACATCTTGGCTATTATGAATAATGTTGTACAGATGTCTCTTCAATGATCATTGATTCATTTTTTTTGATACATACCCAGAAGTGAGATTGCCGGACCCCATGGTAGCTGTGTTTTTAATTTTTTGAGTGACCTCCATATTGTTTTCCATATGGCTATACCAATTTTTATTCCCACCAAAAGTGTATTATGTTTCCCTTTTCTCTATATCCTTGCCAACACTTACCTCTTATCTCTTTGATAATGGCCATCTTAACAGGTGTGAGGAGATACATCACTGCAGTTTGGACTGCCGTTTCTCTAGTGTTAGTGATACTGAGTACCTTTCTGTACACCTCTTGGTCATTTGTACGTCTTCTATGGAAAAATGTCTCTGCAGGCCCTTTCTCAATGTTTTTGGATGGGGTTAGCATAGAGAAGAATTCTTGTTTTGTAGTTGATATTTAGTTATGTGGATTTCATATTTATTTTGGATATCAACCCTGTATCAGACATTTGATTTGCAAATATGTTCTCCCACTCTGCCACTTGCTTTTTCATTTAATTGATTGTTTCCTTTGCTGTGCAAAAGCTTTATCATTTGCTGTAGTACCCTTTGTTATTTTTGTTTCTGTTACCTGTGCTTTGGTCTCATATTCAAAAAGTTATTTGCAAGACCAGTGTCAAAGAGCTTTGCTGTCTCCCAGGAGTTGATATCAGATATTATATTAAAGCCTTTAATTGACTTTGAGTTAATTTTTATACATGATGTAAGACAAAGATCCAGTTTCATTATTTTGCATGTGGATAGACAATTTTCCCAAAACTATCTATGGAAAAGGCTGTCCTTTCCTCATCTGATTTCCTGGAATCCTTGTCAGAGACTAGCTCATTATATGGCTGGTAGGGTTTTTCTATGTTCTCTATTCTATGCCATCTGTCCATTGGTCTGTCTTTATGCCAGTACTACAATGTTTGGTTATAATATCTTTGTTATATAATTTAAATTAAGGAACGTGATGCCTGTTCATTTGTTTGTGCTATCTTCAGTCTTGTCTGTCAAGCCCTTGTAGTTTATAGCACGCGGGTCTTTCACCTCCTTAAATTTTTTCCTAAGTGTTTTACTGTTTTTCGTGCTATTGCAATGGGGATCATTTACTCAAATTCTTTTTCAGATAGTTTGTTTTGAGTGTACAGAAATGAAACTAATTTTTCCGTATTGATTTTGTGTCCTGCAAATACTAGATTTGTTTGTTAGTTCGAACAGTTTTTTGGAAAGAATGTGTCATCTGAAAACAGAAACAATTTTGCTGCTTGCTTTCCAATTTGGATGCTATTTCTTTCTTTCTTCCCCCCCACCCCCAAATTGCTCTAGAAATCCAGTACTAGGTTGAATAGAAATGGTGAAAGTGGGTGAGTTTGTTTTGTTCCTGAGCTTTGGAGGAATAAACCCCCCTCCCCAGCCTTTTACTGTTGAGAATGATGTTGTGACTTACTATGTTGAGAAACATTCTGTCTATGCGTATTTGTTGAGTTTTTTTTTTTTAATCATGGAAAGATGTTCAGTTTTTTAAAGGCTTTTTCTTTGTCCCTATTGAGATGATCATATTATTTTTAATCTCTTTATTCTGACAAGGTGGGGTATCACATTTATTGATTTGTCTATGATGAATCATCCTCCAATGCTGGGATGAATCCTGTTTTCTTGTGATGGATGATTCGTTTAATCTGCTGTTGAGTTGACTTGCTAGGATTTTGTTGAGTTTTTCTATCTATGTTGAGCAAGGATATTGGCCTATGCTTTTCTTTTCTTGTAGCATCCTTGTCCAGCTTTTGTCTGAGGATAATTTTTGCTTGGTAAGTTGAATTTGGATGCGTTCGCTCATCTTCAGTGTTCTGGAAGCATTTTAGAAGGACTGGTGTTAATTCTTCTCTATGCTGATAGAATTAAGCTATGTGGCCATCTGGTTCCGGGATGGTCTTCACTGGGAAGTTTTTGATTACTAATCGTTTAGACTTTGCTGACATGTTCGGATTTTCTATTTCTTCATGATTCAGGCTTGGTAGGGTGTGTAGTTTTAGGAATTTGTCCATTTCTTCTATCCAGATCATTCTTTGGGTTTACATGCGATCACCATGCAGCATTCTCAGGCCCCTCTGTTGCACGCATGCATCCCTTGTAACGCTGCCTCTTATATCCACATGTTTTCTATTTGTGTCTTCTCATTTTCTAGCTAAAGGTTTGTCAGTTTTGTTGATCTTTTCAGAAAAAGCAACTTGCAGGTTTAGTCCTCTGGCCCATAATCTTTCTAGTCTCTGTTTCATTTCTCTTTGCTCTCAATTTTATCATTTCCTTCCTCCTTCTGATTTTGGGTTTAGTTTTCTCTTCCTTTTATAGTTCCTTGAGGTGTGAAGTTTAGTTGTCTATTTGAGATTTTTTTCTTGCTGCGGGCATTAATCACGGCATAGAACCTTCCCTCATAGCACTGCTCTTCCTAAATGCTCTAAGCGTTTCTATGTCGTGTTTCTGTTTCTACTTTCATTTGTGTCATGAAACCTTTTGGTTTCTCTTAGTTTCTTCCTCAACTCTGGTTATTAGGGGGCATGTTATTTAACTTCCAAATTTTGTCAATTTTTCAGAATTGCTCTTAGTATTGATATCTTGCTATATGCCATTTTGCTCAGAAAAGGTACTTGAAACAGTTTAACTGTTTCTAAGTTAAGACTTGTGTTTTTCCCCCAGTATGACCCGTTCTTGAGAATCTCTCATGTGTGTTTGAGGACAGTGTTGATTCTGCTGCTCTTAGATGGAATGTTCTCTGTATGTAATCCAGGACCATGTGGCCTGTGTTCTTATTTAGTTTCACACTTTGCTCACTGATTTTTGTCTCTGGACGAGCTAGCTATTGTCCAGAGCAGAGTCCTGATAGCCGCTTCTGTCACTGCTTCGCTGTCTATGGTGCCCTTCAATCCTGCCAGTATTTATTTGCTTTGTACATGTAGGTGAACTGATATTGGGTGAGCATTTTACAATGATTATATCCTCTTGATGAACTGATCCCTTTATCATCATATACTGACCATCTTTGTCTTCTGTGATCCATTTGGACTGAAACCCTATTTGATCTGATGCAAGGACAGCCACCCTGCTCACTTTTGGTTGCTTTTGACGTAGAATATTCTTCCCATTTTCCACTTTCAGTCTGTACATCCTTAAGGTTAAAATCTCTTGTAGGCAGCATAGTGCTTGATCCTGTGTTTTTTGATTGATTCCATTGTCCTGTGTTTTTGAGTGAAGAACGTATTCCATTCATCCCTGAAGTAATAATTGATTCATCAGGGCTTCTCATTGCCATTGCGTAAGTTGTTTACTGATGGTTTTGATGCTCCTGCATTTCTATCTTCCTATATTATTGTATTCTTTTGTGATGATTTGAATCTTTGTAGTAGTCTGCTTTGATTTCTGTATTTTGTGTATATACTAGTTTTTCCTTTGCAGTTACCATGGTGTGTAGATAAAAGCTTCATAAAGTTATCACATTCTATTTTAGAAGGATAACAAGTTAATGTCAATCGAAAATTATAAAGAAATAATGTATTTCATGGAAACTCCATTTTTACTTTATTAGAGAGTTTCCAGCTTCTACCTGTTCGAAAAGCAGGGGAAGAAGTCAGTTGGACCCAGATGATTTATTGCATCAAGAACACGGGAAACATCCAGATCGCAGTAAACGCTGTCATCTTCTGAACTTTTCTGTAATATTCAGCTTTATAACAGCTAGCTTAGGTTTTCTGAAGAATCCTTCAACTATTTACTCAGAAAAAAATGGATATGTTTCCAAATCATAGCTATGGAGATACAGACACTTCCAATGGAAAGGGGCAGGAGGGGGATTTCACTTTTATTTCCTACTGAGTTTTCTGAGTGGGGGAAAAAATGTGAAAAAAGATAAGAAGTTTATTGAAGAATATGAATGAGCTCGTATTTCCATCAAAGGAGATAATCAGGTTTCTATACTGAAACAAATTTTAGGAAACTCTTAGAGGAGTATACACTTTTTAAAATAAGTGATCGGAAGCAGAAAAGAGGGTATCTAATGCTGTGGTTGGGAACTCAATGCATTATTTTTTAAAAGTTAAGACTTTTGTCCCACCAAGACATTTCTCTGTGCAGAATCCCAAGAAGAAGAAATAGGAAGAAAAAGAAAAAAAAATGGGAGAGATAGGAGGTTACATTGAGCAAAAATTGTTTTCTTACCTATGTGTAAATAAAATACAAACAGTTGCTTCGTATAGGGAGAAAACCAAAGAAATATACAAAAATGAAATCTCTTCACTGTCATCATAGGCAGAGAAAGGCAAATTCGAGGACAATGAAGCATACAAAATAGGGAGAGAATCCAGTGGCCGGCTAAGAAGATGGCACTAATCCTACAGGAATGTCTGGAAAAGTGTTTCCAGTGGAGGAGGGTGAATGGCTGCACCGTAGTGAAAATGAAAGTAGGCAGCCGGCCAAGGGAGAGGCATCGGCAAGAACATTCCTCTGGCCAGGACAGAGGATGGGAGCTGAGCGGCCACACTCAGTGCCAGGTCTGGGACAGTCTGGGGAGACAGGGAGCCAAGGTGGAGCCGAGCGGTAGGAAAAATATTCCCAAGTCCCAAGTTATAAAAAGCAAAATCTGAACAGTCACTAAGGTACCCTCACTCTAATTGTGGAGTATTAGCATAATGCTCAGGAAGACGCATCTTGGATGATAAGACTCCAACTAAAGGGGGTGGGGATGCTTTAAAGTTATTTTAAGCACTTCATTTGTTCAATGAACATTCACACAGAGGTTATTATTTTCTAAGAACCGGGCTAGGTCTCAGGAACACAAAGATGGAAAGGAAGTCAAGGAAAGGAAAGGTTTCAGGGAGACAATCGGAACCATCATCAAACGCCACAGAGAAATAAGATGCAGCTGAAACATGTCCCTTGGGTTTGGGAATTAGAATGGGGTGGGCGAGTTCAGCAGGAACAGCTGTAGTCAATGGTTGGGGAAGAAAGGAGACTGCCATGAACTCAACACTTTAGAACTAAGTCTGTGAAAAAAAGGGATATGAAACTTTCCATACTCCCAGTTGAAAGGAAAGGGAGAAAATGGTGCAGAAGCCGGGAGGGAACAGGGCTCAGTTCGGTTTTGGACAGAGGATTAGTAATGCTAGCGCACTGTTCTTTAAAAGGAAAATAGTGATTCAAATTGGTAGCATTTTTTGATGCAGAATTTGTTTTATCCATATTAGTCGAGTAACAATGACTTAGAAAGACCTTATAAATCACCCAAGCAGCTTTTCATGTTTTATGGATAAAGAAGCCTGGAGCCTGAAATCTGCAATTTCCTAGTCGCTCATTTTAAAACCTACATGAACAGACATCACCTGCTAAAGAGACACAAAGTCACGACTATTTAGGACTCGCTTCTTTCTTTTCCTCCTCCCTCCCCCTCCTTCCCTCTTCCTCCCTTCCTCCTTTCCTCTCCCCCTTCCTTCCTAGCTGTCCTAAGGCTATCCATTCTAAATAAAGCATATGGTGAAAGCTGTCATTTAGAGGGTTGTGCCTGTGGCTCAAAGGAGTAGGGCGCCAGCCCCATATACCAGAGGTGGTGGATTCAAACCTGGCCCTGGCCAAAAAAAAAAAAAAAAAAGCTGTTATTTAGAGAGTTTAAGATGGAAATGTGGTACCAGACCTTTTAGTATAGCCCTATATGTAAGCAGTGTAATGAAGAGAATAGTATGATTCGGGGTGATCTGATTATTGCCTCATTTCTACATTTTGCTTTGTGTTTGTGAACCTCGGTATTCATGGATAATGATTTCTGTAAAAAGTAACGTGTTTAAAAATAAACCAACTGCACAAACCTGGGCACTTTTCATATACAATGAATTTAAAAGCCAGCTTCTCTAGTGTTATGAACATCATAAGAAAACCACATTTCTTAGCAGTGAGGTTTGAAGTGCTGCTATTTGGAAACTTCTTACCTGATCCTGGGTTCTCTTCACTTATAGCGTCAGTAACACTGACAAGAAGCTGTGCGATTGACCCAAACCACTAGGCAGTATTTTCTTGAGCTGAAAGTTTTAAAATTAAATGTATGTAGTGCTCAAAAGCAGACATTGTGAGAACCTAGAAAAAAAATACGAGATTTGAAAACCTTATGTGACCTTCTTCTCTAATTAGGCCAAGACACATAAGTTATGGCGTCCTTGAATTCCAAGTAGGGACTGGCCTGTTAAGTCACTGTTTCCCTGTTACCTTTGGACAGTTCCCCAAGCATGTGTCTCATACTGTAAGTCTGGGTTTAAAACTTTCACGTGATAACTTCACCACGAGCTCAAAATGCTATGAATCAAGTTGAGCGTCACAGGAAGTCTTTCATGGTGTCCACAGGAAGCTTTCCTCTCCTGACACGACTCCACCAGCCTCCTTGCCAGGTGCCAGGTGCCCAGTCCCATCTCAGACGGCCCTTCCTTCTCCTCTTCCTCCTGCTTCCATCTCCTTCCACCATGGAGGAAGCTGGGAAATGTGGCCCCCCTTTGTCAACAGCGACCCCCTGCTCCCCACTCTCCTCCAAGTTCAACCACCATCAATGAAGTATTGCCCCTGGTTGCCTGGTACCTAAAATACCTTGCCCTCTTCTTTCTTCCATCTGTGATGTCTTTAGAAAAAGGGTATGGGTACTTAAAATTATATTTACCATCCCCTAGAGATAGGTTTTCTTTTATTGTTAGCACTGTGTTTTCTCAGGCCTTCCACAAAGCAGTGACCTCCTCTGCGAAGCTTGTTTAACAAAAGAGAGGCGACCTGCTGAGCTGGTCATTCATGGCTAATTTGCCTTTTCTAAACCAGTGCAGAAAGCAGAGACCAACTTGGGGTTTATACCTGGAGAGGGCCAAGTCATTAAGCTCTGTTCTAATTGAACATTGAGGTAGTCATTCTGAAAGAGGAGTGAAAGGCAATTTTGGAAATTTAGATCAACATTTGCATGAATATAAACATAAGGATATGGAAGGAATTTAAAACATGTCAGTTAATGTGTGTGAGCCATTGTGTGCTGGCTCATACCTGCCTGGGTTTCAAGAATTTTGTCAACTAATAAAACATAACTCATGATTAAATGTCAGTTTATATAAGCTAACAAACATGATAAAACACATGTAACAAATTCTAAAATTCGTTATTTCAGATTGTTTTACGACATGTTAGTGTCACCTGTGTCCTTTTGGTTACTCACATCTGTCAACATCTATATGGTGGAAATACTATTGAACATTTCTTCCCAACATCGCTGTCAGTGATGTCCTGGTGAGAGTTTCAAATCAGCAAGGTTATTTCAAAGCTGGTTGTTTTCCTTTTACCATCATTCCACTATTAATAAAACCATAAAAAAATTAAAAATTAACTTTAGCCACATGCAGTTAAGGGAAAAGGAAGATACTCTATATCAGCAATTTTATCAATAATAATGTCAGCTGTACAAATCAACTTGTGTGCTTATTTTCATACCACTACACAGATCAACATTTGCCTGAATATAAACATAATGATACAGAAGGAATTTAAAACATGCACGTTTCAAAATTCTTGAAACCCAAGCAGGAATAAGCCAGCACACAAGAGTTTTAGCTAAACACTTATTGATTTATTTTACTAATGTCCTTCATACTTGAATGATTATAAAAATATATACAGTGAAACAAAACAAATAACAAAATTAAAAATATAATCAAAATAAGATTGATGATTAGAAGCAAAGTTATAGATGTCACTTACAACTTACTTATAAGCATTGATTGGATTACAGTTTCTATAAACAAAATTAAAATTGAACTCAACTCATTGTGCTTTTTATCTCAGAAAACATTTCTTTTTCTTACCACTGACTATGAAGTGCAATATATTACAGAGGTCATTATGAAATGGCTATTAAATAACATATATTTTAATAATGTAAATCTCTGAAGTCTCAAGATTAAAAACTAGTACATGGGTTCCAAGCATATGTTTTTTAATACATAAATTCATCAGCTGCCTCTTGCAGGCGGGACATAGTTAAAAGAGGGAGTTCACCTAACAAATGCAATCAGTGTACCCTCAATGAATTTCCAACAATAAAATAAATAAATAAATTAATTAATTAAAAAAATAAATTCATAAGAGAAGACTATAGTTAAATAGATTTTTTTTCTAATTCACCTTGGGTTCACGTAATTACCTTTTATGTGAACCCAGGGTATAACTTCTTTAATTTACAGAAAAGATTTCTTAGATAGGATGAGCGCTTACAAAACAGAAGGAGGCTTTTATTTTTCAATAGTATTTGCTGTCCTATATGTATCCCAGACTAAAGATTTTACAAAACAGGTACCTTCCTGGTTCGTAGGACCTAAAATATGAAGTGGGGGATTTATGTTATTCTTATCATGCAAATAATGGAGTTGAAGTCTATTACTATTAAAAGATGTGCTCAGGGACATACAGTTAACAGGTAGTGGGGTCAGCGTCAGAGCTCCAATATGGAGTCTCTGTGTTTGGCGCTCTCCTGTAAAGGACCAGTCTGTCATGTTCTCTCAAACACCTGATGTCGTCAAGCTCTCATGGCTAAGCAGTCACATTATCCTTACTAACTGAAAAGAGAATCAAGCACCTAAAATTTTAAATATATAAGAAGTGAATTGACATATTTTTAGTAGAAAACTTCATGGGGTTACTTTTCTTCTTCCCAAATGGATAAATCAAGTTTCCTATGGAAAGATGTGGTCTACGATTGTGTTTTAGCAAAAACATATTTTTCTTCATAAAATGAGGCAAACTATCCCATTGGTCATGCAGCCAAAAGCTGCCAAGCCAAATAAGAGGCTTTAATCATGCAGACTTGTGTGTGTGCATGCACACACACACATACACTTGTGTGAGCACTCACACACGTGTATATTTATTTCTATATCTCTGTACTTAAGACTATATGTATCATCTGTCTCTGTGTCTGTATATGTTCAAGAAACTAGAATTAAATGAAATGACAGCTAAGTTGTAAGATTATTATTAAAGATAACCATTTCAGGCCATAAAAAGAACTGGAAAGTGCTTGAGATAGGTTAAGTCTAATTAACGTTCACTCGATCTGTTGCCTTGCTGAGTGAGAAATGCATTTCCCAATATTGCAGACCTCAGGTATGACCATGCAACCTGCCTTGGAGAATTAAATGTGAGCACAGTGACAAGGTTCACATCTAGGCACATGTAATAGTACACTGCTTGTACTGTTTATATTCCTTCTTCCACATGGACCATCAGTGTTCAAGACTGGTTGCTGTGAGCCCTCAAGATGCACAAAAGTTCTGACTTACACACTCTCTGTTTCCTTTATCAAGTAAGAATCATTTTAATACCAAACTTGGCATCTGGCTAAAACATAAAACCAAAACCTACAATGAAAAAATACAAAACTTTAAACATTAAATACTAGCAAATAGGAGTGTAAAGAAATAATATTTTCAGTTGCGTTCATTCCAACAGTTCAGGGGTACCTCATGATTAGAAATACGTAGCTCTGCATAATTCATATCAAAAAATTAAAGAAAAACATAACTGAAATCAAAAGAAGTTTCAAAGGCATTGAATAAATTCATCTAGAATTCTTTCTGGAATATTAATAGGAGAAATCTTAAATATGATAAAGTTTAGTGTATGTGTTGAAGTCTAATTTATTCCTGAAGTTGATTTTATATTCATAATAAATGTAACCCTAAAATGCTTTCCTTTTCAAGTGTCAAGAAAAATATCACAGGAAATTAAGATCTGAAATTTCAACATGTTTCAGCTTTGAAAATAAAATATGAAATCTGGAAATATAACTGTCATTGTCTGGTTTGGGTGAGCATAGAGAAAATATTATTTTGGAAATCCGTAAGAGCCAACTGATTTATATTAAGGAATGTTTTATGTCAAAAGTACCAGTTCTGTGAACTATTCCTTGCTATTTCAAACTCTGTTCCAGACAGAGTAAGATTCCTTGTGATTGTAACCCAGGAATGCAGATGTCCAGCAGCTCCTGTGTCCATACACGTTGCTCCTGTGTTATTGACACAGTTACCTGTATCCAAACTCAGCACTTTTCAAGTGCCTTTAAGAGTTTATTTGCACACGATTGATTCTGACCTTGACCTATGTGAAAATTCACTGAAAATTTCTCATGAGAGATAGGGCTGATCTTTGTATTTCATCTCTCAGCAAAAAGTGTATGAATAGCCCCCCATGTCAGGTCAGCTCTGAGAAGCGCCCTCATGGTTATGGCCACCAATGGTAAGAGCACTTTCCTTAAATCTCCTGCACTGGGGCTCCCCTCTGCTGAGCCCATCTGACTGGCTTGACCCTGGCATGACATTGAAACTCTGCCTCTAAAGATGCATGGATCAACTCGTCATAATTATGAGCAAAACAAAGTATTCTCCATTTAAAATGATCCGCCTGGGTTATGAGATATATTTAGCCCTCATTTTGATTCCTGGGTCCAGATTGTGTTTGCATGCTGAATGAAAAGAGACATCATTTAAAAAAAAAGATTTTAAATACAGGGCTGTATTCAAAGGGAGTTTTGAAAATAAAAGTACCTTCACACTATTAGTGTGTAAAGTTAAAATATTGGCTACGTTCACATCTAGACTTTGGTTCAGCCTCTGTGCAAAATGTGTGCAGAGCTGGCTAAAGCGTGGGAATGTTGCCCATCTGCAGAGAAATATTCTTCACTGACTTTTTGATTCTCTTTTTTAAGACTTCTCCTAATTCTTACATTATGAATTTGAACAGATTAACGTTTTTGATTTTCATTACCTAAAGTGTAAACATAATACTCAAAAATGTTAAAATAAGTTAAGCAATGTACCTACACAAAGGCCTAGCACATAATATATACTCAACTCAATGCTAAACATTTATAATAATTATTAGATAAATACTGTGAATTTAAACCTTTTTCTGAGAAGTGATAACACCAAAGTCTAAACTCTAAACGTATTTCTAGACCTTAAAATCTTAGTACTTTGCCTGAAACATCATTGGCAATAAACAAAAGTCAATGAAACAAGCCCTGGGCGTTCACTATTGATTGGATCCTGACTCCTTCATCTTCACAGCTATTCATTTTCTTCCAGTTGTGCTAAATAATTTTACAAGCTGAAAGACAGCACTGGTGCTCACATTTCTTGGGCAGGTCAGATTAAGGTGAAATATCACAAGCTTACTTATTTGTTTTTCTGTGAGGTCATTTTCTAGGTCTCTCCTGTCAAAGATCAGGTCCAGATTCCTTCACGTGGTGTAAGAAGCCGACGAGTGAAATAACACCAGGATTACTTCTCTAACTTCATTTCCTTTCATTCTTTTTCATGTAGAACACCCTCCTCTCATATGGAACTACTTAAGATTTCATATGTCTATGGCTTTGTACATTCTAATTTAAAAACATATTTTTAGAATATTTTCGATTTATGGAGAAATTGAGCAGATAGTGCAAAGGGTTCCCACACATCCCACAGCTGGCTTCCCTGTTACTAATATCTAACATAAGTACAGTGCCTTTGTTGTAATTAATGAACCAATATAGATACGTTATTATTAATCAAAGTCCAAACATTACCCCGATTTCTTTGGTTTTCACACAATGTCCTTTTCCTATCCTGGGGTCCCATCCCCCAGGCTCCCCTGGCTGTTACGGTTTATAATTACACTTAGAGACTCGTGTCTCTTTAGACTCCCCTGGCTCTTATGGTTTCTCAGACCGTCCCTGTTTTGATGACCATGACAGTTTTGAGGAATAGTCTTGAAGCATTTTGTAAAATGATTAGACTGATGCTAGTTGGTTTGGGGACGAAGAACAGAGAAAGAGAGTGCCCTTGCATCACGTCATGTCCAGGGCACAGAACTGTCAGCACGTTCCCATCGTCGGCCCCAGCAGCCACGTGGGTGAGGGTTCTCCACTGTGAAGTGACTCTTTCTGGCAACTCTTCTTGCTGTACTCTTTAGAAAGCCATCACTGCATGCAGCCCACTTTTTTTTTAAAAATAATTTTATTGAATCATAATTGTGTACATTGGTGCAATCATAGGGCACAATGTGCTTCATATATATTTAGAAATATTTTTATCATACTGTTACAGATAGCCTTCATGGCATTTTCTTGATCACTATATAAAGACATTGATACTCTATCTTTAATAAGTTTCACCAGTACCCTGCTAAGATGCACCGTAGGTGTGATCCCACCAATGGCCCTCCCTCCACTCATTCTCCCCCCTGCAGCCCACTTTTAATGAGCAGGTTCTTATTTATCACCTTCTTGAGGGCAAAATATTTGTGTACCTTATTTGGAATTCTGCTCCAGGAGTGTTGCATCTTCTCCCCAATCCACTCATTCAGTTACTTATCTGTTTACATTGGCAGGGACTCATGGATACTTATTTTATATTTATTGCTCAAATTGCTGTTGCTTTAGTTGACGAGAGCTCTCAGTTGGTTGCTGTGTCTCTCTGTCAACCACAGTCATTCATCAGTGTGAATTATTGTTGTTTTTAAGTTCTTCCTAATTTTCTGCTACCACAAGATGTTCCAAGTTCAGTTTTTATGTTTCCTGCTCCAAGCTTGACATCAGCCATCTTTCCAAAGAACTCTGATTCTTTTTATTTAAGAATCATGCTCAAAGTTAAATCTGGGCACTACTTCTGCTTTTTGTTGGGGTGTCACTGCTTCTAGGCTCTCTCATCTTGCAGGACAAGAATACATATACATGCCCATTTCCCTTTATTTCTTAATTGTTGAAGAAAAGAAAAACTTGCTGCAAGAACTACATATTCCCAATCCTTCATTCTAAGAAAGGCTACTGGTGAGATTTGATTATTCCCCTCCCCCACTTTTAATTTTTTTTGGTGTCAAAACCAGACTATTATAGCATCTACTTTAGAAATTAGTTTCTAATTTTTTATTCTTCTAGCCCTGGGACTTCAGGGGTCTATTTCTTTACTACATCATAAACTTGGTGAAAATGAGGACTAAAAATAGGACGAAATATCCACAAAGTCTGTCTAAATCAATTAACCAGCCAGATGTTCCTGTGTGATAATAACTTCATATGACTGATCAATTTTTCAAATTATACAAATAATAATTGTTTTGTATATATATAGTAAATCTTGAAAGGATATAAACCCATGTAAAGCACCTGGCAATCAACATACAAAACATTTTCATCACCTCAGAAAGTTCCTTTCTATTCCTTTCTAGTTGATACCAACCTTGTCCCAATAGGCAACTATGTTGTAATTGAAATCCCTATAGATTTAGTCACACCTATTCTGGTACTTTGTAAGGATAGATGGTGTGATCAACAGATACTCCTTTGTGTAGCTTCCTTTGCTCAACTAAATGCTCTGATATTCTTTCATTCTGTTATCTGCACCAGTAGTTTATTCCTTTTTGTTGTTGAGTGCAGGTATTGTATAAATACACCCTTTTTAAAAAAATCCATTTCCTATTTCCTGAATATATTTTATGAATATTTGTCTTGTTTCACATTTTGACATATTAAGAAAGCTGCTGTAACATTCATGTATGAGTCTTTTTGTACTATTGGGACAACCTAGAAGCAGAATTGTTAGATTATATATTACACTAAAGTGCTTATTCCATTTTACATTCTCACCAGAAATGTAGGAATGTCAGTTTCGCCACATCCTGTCAACACTTGGTATTGTCAGGTTATTAAATTTTAGCCTTTTGGGTGCATGCTAAGTAGAATTTTAATGTGCATTTCTCCAGTGACTAATGAGGATGAGGACTTTAATGTCTAAACTCTTAACAGCCATTCCTATATGTTATTTTTTGTGTGTGTAAATTATGTAGTCAAGGTTTTCACTCCCTTCTGGAAATCTAGTATGAAGATTTTATATTAACTAGATATATTTCTGATTAGTAGAATCCATTATACATTTTGGCTTGTGTACTTTATTATTAATAGGTATAAGTGTGAAGAATATTTTTCAGTCTATGCCTTAGTTTTCATATTCTTATTTGTGTTCTATGGTGAGCATACATTTTTAATTATAATGGTGATTAATTTATCAATATTTTGTTTTTTGATGGCTTGTTCTTCCGTGTCTTATATAAGAATTATTTGTTTATATCATATTTGTGATCTAAACTTCAAGTTTTACTAGAAGATTTAAACATCTATTATCTGTTGACAGCTTTACCCTCTGTTTTATTCTATAAACTTTATAATTCTGGCTTTTTATACATGTGTTTAAGATCATAACCCACTCTAAATTTATTTGAGTATAGAGAGAACTAAAGGCCCGTGACATTCCCTTCTCATCCTTTCTTGTCACTAGATCGGCAGTGACATCTTCACTCTTATTCTTTGTACTGGGCATTCACATCTTCTTGCATTATTGTCACCAACATAGTTACTTTTATTATGAACACACATACTAGATATTCAGACTGTTTAATTGGATTTATATTTTATTATTTTGTCATAAAAGTATTGATTTATGTTCTAGAAGCAGAAAAATTACTTTCTAATTACCTTGAACTTGGAGGATAGATCTATTTGGTTTTTCTTTAAGTTTTAGGACAAATCCCTTCATCTTGACATAATTTTATTTCTACAGTTTACTCACTCAGGGATTTAAATGGAGAGTCACATTTATTTATCAAGATCTTCTAACAATCTGGATTCACACTCCAAACTCCAATCACCCTTCTGCCTTTTCTGCCTTTCAACTGCTTTTCACTGGTTTCTTCAAAGTTCCCTCTTCATCCCATAAACACACTTCTAGTTCAGTCAGGCTTTGGGGGAGTTAATATGGAGATGCAGAGGTTTCCCACCCTTAGGTCTCACCTTTCTTCGATATTCACTCTAAACTTCAGGTTTTACTGGAAGGTTTGAAATCCACTGTCTGACAGCTTGACCCGAAAAAAAACCACTGGCTGTCTCTGTGTGAGTATTAGCCACGCTGTCCTGCATGGGCTTGAGCAGCACTCAGAAGAGCTCTGTAAAGGTAAGTATATTTCCCTTCTTTCAAAAGTATCATTCTGCCATGTTTTTACCTACAATCGGTAGTTTTTCCTGACACTAATGTAAAACACTTAATAGTACATACAAATAAACCTTCATGGCTTTACTTATTTGAATAGCAATGTGAGTTCTAGTTACAAGACACATCTCATAGAAGTAGTTATGGGAAAGGTAAAATTATAATGCAAGATGCTAAAAGGTCTTGTGTCCCCTTTAGTAGGGATTTTTTAGTGTGGAGATTTTTTAAAGTACATCTTTCACATGTAGACACTGATTATTAAGTAAGTTCTGGTAATTAAAATAGAATTCTAATAAACTCAAAAGACCTAACTTATCCAATAACTTATGGAAGAATCAAAAAGTTGTACAAATGAGCTTGAATGTGTTTCTATTTTAGTCAGATGGTTGAATATTTAACTATAACAGAAAAAATGAATACAAAGTCAACCAAAAGTTTTTTTTAAAAAGTTCAAACTCTTCAGGAAAATTCGTTCAGTAAATGCAGAACCTATTTACCACATACCATTAGTTGTGCTCTTAAATGTATTTTTGCAGATATTCTTTATTCCCCTTCAAATAAGTCCATGAAGTCATATCTTTCTTTTTATTAAATCATAACTGTGTACATTAATGAAATCTTGGGGTACAATGTGCTGGGTTTATATATAATTTGAAATATTTTCATCAAACTGGTTAACATTGCCTTCGCAGCATTTTCTTAGTTATTGTGTTAAGATATTTATATTGTACATTTAGTAAATTTCACATGTACCCTTGTAAGATGCACCATAGGTGGGGTCCCACTGATTACCCTCCCTCCCTTCTCTCTCCCCTTTCCCCATAGTCTTGGGCTCTAATTGGGTTATAGCTTTCAGATGGTTTAACAGTAGGGCTGAGTACATTGGATACTTTTTCTTTCATTCTTGACATACTTTCTAAGAAGAATATGTTACAGCTTCATCCATGTAAACATGAAAAAGGTAAAGTCTCCATTTTTCTTTAAGGCTGCACAATATTCCATGGTGTACATA